>JBBYHK010000013.1:8939151-9026142 GCA_038382065.1 Adansonia grandidieri
AATAGCTCGACAGGTGTTAAACTAATGCTAGTAAACACCAAGTCTTAAATGATTGATCTGAAAGGCTTTTGATAAGCTAATGCTAGTAACATTCTTTTAATTTCCAAATACAATAGCTCGACAGGTGTTAAACTAATGCTAGTAAACACCAAGTCTTAAATGATTGATCTGAAAGGCTTTTGATAAGCATCAATTTCCAAGTTTGGGTACAAAAGTTTTGAAATTTTATTGTGAAAGGTATTAGTGTTTGGGTATTTGACTCAACCTTTTATTAATGTCATGAAATTTTCATGGGTTTGAGATCATTTCTGAATTAGCATGAAAGGTTCTCTGCCATTAGTGGCTATCTTTGTTGATTTAGGAGCAATTCCTAGGCCTTTAAACTTGCCCCATCATATTATTAAAGACTCAAAAATCATTCAAAAAGATGAAATTTTAAAGAGCTTCCTGGGAATAGTTCGATAGCTCAGATAGCTATGTTTCATCAAAATAGACTTTGTTAGGTACATAATGTAGGTCATAGTTCAAGGTTTAGATAAAAAGGATAAATAGGCCCAAATCAAATGATTAAGGGTAATTGAATCAAGGATCACTTTTCTTTAGCAAAACTCGACCCAACAAGTCTTCCAAGGTGAAACATATTTATATTTCTTCATTTACTTTCGCTTGCTTCATTTTTCATTTGAAGGGACTTGAAGTCTAAACTTTTTGAATTTTCTTTTTATACTTTGAAAATTTGAAATTTAAACTTTTTTCATTTTTCACGTTGAATATTGGAACTTAGAAATTGAACTTTGAACTTTCTTCATTTCCCCCTTTGAATAGTTAAACTTGAAACTTGAACTTTCTTTATTTCTCACTTTGAATATTCGATCTCAAAATTTGAACTTTCTTGAACTTTGCTTGATTTCTGACTTTGTCATGTACAATAAACTTATTGTTCTTATAACTCTAAGACAAAATTTGCTCCTTCTGATTTTGAAGCTTTGCTCCATTTGCCCCCCAGTGTGAAGGGTGATCCTTGATTAAGGTTCAAAGAAAGAAAATACAATATCAAGCTAAAATGGGACTGTAAAGGGAATAATTTTCTATATTTGAGAAGGGATGGAGAAAGAAGGCCATTTTTTATTTCAAACGTAGCCACTTGAACTTGTTAAGCATTTCGCTAGGAAAAAGGATAATTTCTTTCTGAAATCATTTTAAATACTTCAATAACATGATGTTGCACTTAATAAAGGCTTAAGGTATGCCCTAAAATACTATTGGCTTCATAGCCACTAATGGCTAGTTAAGCCTTTTAAAAAAGAAAAAAATTGGATTTGCATGGAAAAGCTCTCGGATCTCATATCCTATGTACCAAAAATTGGTTTAAAAAGGTTTTGTTAAAAAAAAAAGTGTTTTTGGCTTATTTTTACTCTCATTTTCCTTGAATCAAGGATTTGAAAGAGTGTTAAGAAAGTTATGCCAAGATATTATCCAAAAAAGGAAAATCTTAGAATTACTATCATTATTTTAACACAGTCAAACTATCATTATCTGAATCTTTTAGGAGCATAACCTATTTGTAAAGCCTTCGAGGAATCCATAGAAAGAATATTCATATGTAGAAAGTCTCTAGTTGTGAAAGATCTATAGTTGAATGCTTGGATAATCATATATTTAGAGGTAAATGACTTTTTTTAGAGAGTTCAAACTAATGGTGATCACCTACCAAAGAAAATTTTTTCCAAAATATTCTCATTATCCTAGATATTGGAAATCAATAAAATTCATGGTCCATTACAAAAAGCACACTATTTACAAACCAAAATTCATTTCATAATTTACAATATCCAAAAAAAAGTATAAAGTTCTAAAGTCAAGATAGAAGATGCCCCTAATTGGCATATTACCATAAGGCCTATGACCCTTAGACCAATCATTATTGGTAGACATCCATCAGCTCCTAGAATTTTACTGAATTGGCATCCTCGGGGGCTGAATTGTATATCAGCTAGTAGAACATCAAGAGGTGTATCAAACTCTAAATTTTCAAAATCGAAAATTCCATAAGATGCATGGTTATTTCTTATCATCTCAATCATGCCATGAGGGCAACCACTATATGACTCTTTACTAAATTCTTTAGCAAAGAAAATAAATCCGAAAGCTCATTAAATAGCAAAGAATCAACCAAGTAATTCAAGTTAAAATTTTCAGCAACTTATGATCTCCTGCTGAACATGTTGATATTCCCAATTATCTTTACACTGAATAGCATGCATTGATTGATGAAATCTTTGGACAAAATGTGTTGCATCTTAACCGTCAAATTATACCACCTTAGGTAGGGAGTTTTTTGGGCTTTGTTATAATGGCAATGATTGTGTGATTATGTTAAGGTCACTAAACAATGAAAGGCTGAAGTCAAGGATAGTGTCCTAATAGATTTCCTTGTTTTCTTAGATTTGTATGGTTCTCATTTCAATCAACTGTGACTTGTTGGTGTTTAATAATTGGATGATTCTCTCATGTCACATATGCTACCTGTTCCCCTCTTGGTTGGCATTAATACCTATTATAGGACTGGCTTCCCAAAGATTGTATTATGAAATAATTATCTTTCAATTTATATTTCCCTGGATCTTTGGCAAAAGTGTTTGTATGATAAAGATTAAGTATTTTGAGATAATTGCATTTCAACTTGTACTCCCTGGATCCTCGACAAAAGTGTCGGTATGTAAAGATTGAGTATTTTGAGATAATTACATTTCAACTTGTACTCCCTAGATCCCCAGGAGAAGGGTTGGTATGATAAAGATTGAGTATTTTAAGATAATTGCATTTCAACTTATACTCCCCAGATCCCCGAAAGAAGTATAAATTATACTTACTGTGTGCAAAAAGACTTGTTTGTTTCAAGTAACTTTATCAAATTTGCAATACTTCACCCTTAAAAAAAATGAACTTAAATCAATATGTGTGAATACATATATCTTGTAAACACTTGTCTTTATTTTATTTATGTATGTATATCAATTAATGGACAAATTAATTTATCAGTTAATGAACAAATGAATGAATGAATGAATGAATGAATAAAATAGTATATGATGAGACAAATTGAATATCAAGCAATGAGCTAAATATTAGTCATGGAGATTATTGCAAAACCAAGAATCTACGGATTCGAGTCATGATTCTACACTATTATTTCATCAACCAAAGCCACTAATTTATTTGTTCATAGTTGGTGTACATTTACAATATTCAAAAGAACAAGAAATGATAGGACTACTCTTGTAAACACTTTAGTTTTCTAACTATGTTGGTGCTTTTAGGAAGTCTTTGCAAGCATTAGTCATTCTTTTTGAACCCTATATTAACAAAACGCTTCATGATCACTTTATTTGCATGCCTTATATTTACCAAATCCTATTTTTACAAAGCCTATATTTACAAGTCCCAATAGCCAAAAGGTTGTCTCCATACTCATTTTATTACCCCAAATGTTCTAATGCCTTAACAATGAGGCAGGAGTTCAGTAGCAACATTCTTCCTTAGTTTAAATCGAATTATGCCAGCGTAAGTAGCTTTTGAACATTCTTTTTGAAGGTAAAGCACGCTTCTATTAAATGTCTTCATATTCCTACTTGGTATTCGCAACGTTCATTAATGCTATACCATTCAGGACAAGGAGGTTAATATGAAAAAACATATTTGGGAACAACAAGCTGATGTTGAAGCAATATAGAGTACAGTTCCTTATCGGTTAGTGGGATTGAATCAAATTTATGATTTTTTTTGATGATCTTGTCTTGGTATGGTCATTAGAAGGTGGCTACCTACAACTGCAGAGACTTGCAGGGTTAAAAAGCAAACTAATCCTTATAGGTGCAGAATTAGGTGGATTTATTTCGATCATTTGCATGGACCAAAGATTGGGATTTTGATCTGATGGTTCACTAGGTCCAGTCTTTGAGTCTTTGAGTGCCAAAGGTTAGGTTAAAGGCAATGGTAATCCTTGGGGATCACTCAAAAGATCTTTGACAATTTTTGTTAATCTAAATAATTGCTCTTCTATCTCTTGAATCTCCTGTCCTATTTCTTTGACTACCCCTTCCAGAGCACTTACGCAGGCTTCCAATCAATCTTCTAAATTCTAACCTTTTGAATTCATCAAGGATAGGGGTGTTCCTAGGTAAGGCTCCTTTTTTAGACCCTCGATCATTTTTATCAATTTTTCGATTTGTTTTTCTGTTCTTTAGACTTCATGACCAAATCCTTCTTGAATGGACTCTAACATGCTGATTCTTACCCTAATATTACCATCCATGTTGTGATGCTTAGAAATACAATAAATGGAATTGTTTTAGTATATTATAAAAATTATTAATGCATGAGCATATAAAGGTATGAACTTTGCAGATGTAAAGAAAAAAGATGCAGAAATGAATTTACAAGTTTCTATGGGATATGAATGTCAAGCCAAAAAATAAAGAAAATCCTTCATAATACAGCAAACGAATACGAAAAGTAAATACAATTTATCATAGCAACATAACAACACTTAATAAAAAAAAATCAAATAATAAGGGTAAGGGGTTAGAAGTGTTCCCCCATGTGTACTTACTTTGTTAATTGCTAGAACCAGGTATGGCGCTAACAAGGTGAGTCTCTTATAGCTCATTACATGAGGTTTGGGTTAGATATCTAAATAGGTTCTCAAATTGTTCCTCGAGTCCAGAAAGAACTGACGAGGTACCCAAATCCTTGCCCATCGCGGGTTTATGTCGAAAATGGTTTAATTCAAGTGGGAGTATCTTTCATACCCATAACGAGGATAACACCTCAGGCAAGCATAGGAATTTACACCTGGTAGGTTTTTCACTGGCCCAGATAGAGGCTAACACCTTAAAAGGCATAGCTATTTTGCCCATTCCTAAAATATTAGGTACTTATGCCCCCTCCATATATAGGGAAGAGAATCTAATGCATATCCATATGCATAGTGTGCGTGAGGGAACAACTTACCTTTTATGACTTAACAAATTTAAAAAATAATAAAAATCCTTATCCTAAATTCCCTAAAAAATAATACTGCAAAGGGAACAAGAGTCTTACTAAAAAATATGAACAAGATATACCAAAATTTCTATATAAATCAAATTTTTTTTTTGAAATATCAAGAATTATAGTTAAATATTGATTGAAACCAAATTAATCAAAATTTTATTAACATGTAATTAATTTTAGGCCTAACTCTTTAACCTGTCCCCAGTGAAGTCGCCAAGCTATTGTAACACGGCCTGAATACAAATCCTAACCAGCCCGACTTAAAATGGCGAATGTATCCATTATTTCTATATAAATATCTATATATAATTATTTCCTTTTATTTCTAGGGGTCTTATATCATGATTATTATGCTTTATTTTTTGTACCTAGGGGCTGAGTTGTCAAGATGAATCGCTCACCCGACTTCTCTGAATAGTCATTACGAAATGACTTTTTTTTTTGGAGTCGCCACCAATCTATTGTGGTCAGGTGAGCTTGGACACCTATGGGAGTTTATATTTTAAGGTTTACAAAACTCATAAAAACAAACTCCGAGGTCTGTGCTCATACCAGAGATCGCTTGAAAAGGGTCCTAGAGTAAGTTATAGTCATAAGTAAGGATCGACCTTCTGGCGATGCCCGACAATTTGTACCTTATAATCATGTGTTAAAATAAATTTGATTTTTATTCAGTTTCAATATTCGTTATCTAATTATAATTCCCATAATATTTTATTAAAAAATTATTATTCAGAGGAAAGTCAGATTTTATTACATTTAGAAATTACATAATTATTCATACCCTCTCGAGAACCAAGTGGACATGAATTCTCTATCATATCCCGCTAAAGAACCATGTCTAATACGAAAGGTTTTATTTTTTTAAATCAAAAAATCCCAACTTCCTATTTAAAAAAGGTATCTTGCTATTAAAATAATCTGTAAAATTACTCATATATTTTGGTAGGAATCCTATGTATTAATTCAATTATGAGACATTGTCTTAATTATAACAATAATTTTATTATTAAAAATATGGACCCTATGACTTAGAAATGACCTAATATGATGGACCTATTCTTGATATGTACTTTCAACGTGAAAGTATCCTAATAGTCATATAGGATTTGGTTTTAAATAAAAAATTACAAAAATACCCCTAAGATATACCTTTTACATGAAAGTATCCCAGTAACTCCTAAAAGACTTAAAAATGATTGAAAAAAGGGTGAACTTATCCTAAATATGCATTTTCGACCTAAAAGCATCCAACAAAAAAATACCAAAATGTCCTTAGGGTATACGTTCGACATAAAAGTATCCCGGTAACCCTAATGGACCTTAAAATGAGCTTAGAAGGCTAAAGCAATCCTAAAGTATTCAATTTTGGCGTAAAAGCAGCTTGATAAGCAAAATTACCAAAATGCCCTCGAGATATACCTTCGACGTGAAAGTATCTCACTAACCCTAATGGACCTTAAAATGACCTTGGAAGGCTAAACCAATCCTAAATATTCACCTTTGGCATAATAGCATCCCGATAGCAAAATTACCAAAATGCCTCTAAGGTATACCTCCAACATGAAAGTATCCCGATAACCCTAATGGATACTAAAACGATGAAAAGTAGATGAATATAGTCTAAATGGAAAAGCTAAAATTTTATGATTGACTTAAAATGTAAAATTAGTAATCAAGCCTCTAAATTTTTGAAAATTACATTGCGTATCCTTCAGAAGACTGAACAAATACGAAAAGTTTTGAAAATTTCTACATCCCTACGGAAGGCCATAGAAATAATAGAAATCTTTAAAACTAGTGAAATGTCCATTCTACCCCCTAAATATCAACATTTGCTATTTAGTCCCTAAACGTTATAAAATTTTCATTTTAGTGCCTACATAATAAGATAACCTAAAAAAATCATAAAAATCACATGCAAATATATTTGAAAAATACAGCAAAATACCAAGAAAGATTCGGCCAAACACCTTGGCCTTACAAATATATTTTTTTTTAGAATTTACAAAATGACTCCCTAAACTTTGAAAAATTTATTTCAGCTCCTATATAATAAAATATCATAAAACAACACCAACAGGTCATCGAATCAGCAAAGAATCAAAAAGAAAATGGCAAAAATATGTACAAAGGTTCAGCCAACCACATTTAGCCATAAAGCATAATTTTTCATATTTTGCAATCTAGTCCTTAAACTTTTTAAATTTGCAAAATGGCCCCTAAAGTGTTAAAAATGCCTAAATCATGTTTATAAATACATAAATCAAAATTCTTAAGGCCCATAGAGCCTTCGACCAAACCAAGAATTACCTAAAAAAGTTTCTACAAGTTTTGCAATTTAGCCCTATGTTTAATAATATTATAAAATAACCTAAAAAAATTAAAAAAAATTAACAAAACATAAAGTCATGACAAGAACAAGCACGAAATCATCAGCCATAAAGCTTATTGGATTTGGCCAAAATAAAAAAAAAATCAAATATAAATATGTTTTTATGCACGAAATCATAAAAATAGAAATAAACATAATATAAATTAATATTACCAACCTTAAATAAAAATAAAGATGCAGACCTATTTAATCATATATTAACATGAAAACATTAAGAAAAGAACAACATAAACACCAACATATATACGATAAGATCAAAATCTCAACAACAAACAATATATTTTATTAAAAAAATCAATATGTAGCTAAAAAAAACAAGAACAACAACGAATATCTCATATATACTTTTTATCCTATTTAGCCTTCCAACATGGATGAGAATCCATGGGCCTTAACATAGCTTTTGAATCACAAATAAGAAAAGAAATGAATGAAGACGAAGAAAAACTAAGGGATTGAACATTATACCTTGAATAAATTGAAAACTAAAATAAACTATATTTTTGATATTTTTTTTAAGCAAGAAAACCAAAAGCTCCTCTCTTAAACAATTCTCCCCTTATTTATATGGGGGAGAATCGGCCAAAAAAGAATCAAATCCTTATTGGCTGATTTGGCCATTGCAAATTTCTTCCTCTTTTTAATTTATTAATTATTTTATTCATTAAATTGCATCAAAAGATGGAGTGCATTAAATTGACATAAAATTTGTCATCACTTACAAATATTTTGACATGATTATTTTGATAATATCAAGTAATAGATAATTAGAAACCAACTAAATTGGTTAAAGAAAAAGTTGAAGATTAACTAGACTAGTTTCCATGAAACTAGTTGGAAATCAGTAATAACTAAAATAAAATTAAAATAGTAATAATAAAATAGAAAGTTAATAATTGATAATTATAAATAAATTTTTAAAATGAAAAAAAAACTAATTGGAAATCCAAAACTCATAAAATTATACGAGAAAAAAAAAACCTACAAGAAAAAATTATCATATATGAAAAATGCAAAACTCATAAAATAAATTGAATTTTTCAAAATTGATTTAATATGACCTGAACAATAATATTTAAAGAATTTTAAAAATTATTAACTCAAAAAAATCCTACAAAAAAAATTCACTGGTGGAAAACACCGTACCTCAGTAACAGAAAAAATTTTAAAACTCATAAAATAAAAGGAAATTTTCAAAACTGATTTAATATAAATTAAATGATAATATTTAAAGAAATTAAAAAATCAGAAACTCAAAAAAATCCTACCAAAAAAATTTACAGAGTATAAAACCCATATCTTGGTAATAGGAAAAAAATCTAAAACTCATAAAATAAACTGATTTTGTCAAAAATTATTTAATATAGATTAAATAATAATATATAAAGAATTTTAAAAATTATAAACTCAAAAAAATTTTTCCAAAAAAATACAGAGTAACAAAAATTCATATTTCAGAAATAGGAGAATTTCAAAAGAAAGATACAAAACTGATAAAATAAAAGAAAATTTCCTAAACTGATTTAATATGGATTAACTAATAATATTTTAAAAATTTTAAAAAAATTATAAACTAAGAAAAATCTTCTAAAAAAAATTTACGGAGTAGGAAACTTCATATCTTAGTAATAAGAAAAATTTTAAAACTCAAGAAATAATTGAATTTTTTAAAACTAATTAAATAGAAATTAAACAATAATATTTGAAGAATTTTAAATATTATAAAATCATAAAAATCTTCCCAAAAAAATTTACGAAGTGAAAAACTTCATATTTCAATAACAAAAAAAAAATTCAAAACTCATAAAATAAGTTGAATTTTGAAAAACTGAATTAATAGGAATTAAATGATACTATTTGAAGAATTTTAAAAATTATAAACTGAGAAAAATCTTTCCAAAAAATTTACGGAGTAAAAAACTCTGTATTTTAGAAATAAGAAATTCTTAAAGAAAATACAAAACTCATAAAATAAAATGAATTTTTTAAAATTGATTTAATATAATTTAAACAATAATAGTTGAAGAATTTTAAAAATTATAAACTCAAAAAATCTTATCAAAAAAATTTATGGAGTAGAAAATTCTGTGTTTTGGAAACATAAAAAAATCATAAAACTTATAACAAATAAATGAAATTTGAAAAACTATTTTAATGGTGGTTAAATGTGAATATGTAAAGAATTTTGAAATTCAAACTCGAGAAATTTTCACAAAAAAATTTTACAGATAAAGGAAAACTCCTATTCTAAAACTGAGAAAATTTTTCAAAAAATATATTGAAACTTATATAAAATGAATTAAATGAAACATATTACTCAAAATATTAGTTTACAAAATGGTAAAGATGGAATCCGAAATCCAACAATTTCACCAGCATGATTCTCACAGTACTATAAGAAATTCAAAATAAATTGCTAAAATGATCAACTTGACACCTTGGGGTATAAAATGTCAATACAAATTTTTTCTTGATTATTTTTTATTTTTTTGGATTGCATATTGACATAAATACCACATAGGTATTGTTAAAAATATACGAAAGTCAACCTCCCAATTTTAACAAAAAGTTCTCAAAATATTCCTAAAAATGGGAAGTTTGACTGTAGTAACATCCGCAGAAACACATTTCAAAATTTCACAAGTATAAAATTAAAAGTTAATTATTTTACCTTGACATTCGTATTTTTTATCTAAGATTTACTCTTCATGACCTTTGAAATGGTGCTTATTTTATCACATGTACCTGTGGTCATTTAAGCACATTTAAATAGTTCTTGAAAATATACATTCCCCTAAGGAAAATTTACCTCCACTAGGACGAGTGCCTAATTTTGTATATTAGATTTTTTTTACTAACAGGGAAAAGGGCGCGGACAAAATTAGGTGTCTACAGCTTGTAGCCATTGTTTTGGATTCTAAATGCTTGAAAATAAATTTATGATAGATCAAGCCAATGATCTCTAGATGCTTACACCTAACATTTGATGTGAAGGAATAAAGATTAATTAAAAATGAAAATCTTTGTTATTATTAAAAAAATTTACCTTACTCTTAGAAAGAATTTGGAAAGTGTTATGCCATAGTCAAAAAATGAACTATCTAAAAATATATATGTCCTAGAGCCAATTGAACTGGACATGGGAAATACATAGTCAACAATGCAAACCTATTGCTTAATCAAGTTATGCAAAGCTTTCCTTCACGTTAGTAGTACTACTGATAATCATTGAGTCGTAATTGGTTACAGCCCAAAAGATGATATGGCTTTGCTTGAAAATGTTACAATTATGAGTTCCAATAAGTAACAAAGCTAAGTTTTCGAATGTAGTTTTTAGTCAATGTATTGTTAGGATGAGGCATTGACTATGTGTATAGATTACTCTACGTTAAGCCAGTTTCTTAGTGAAAACATATAACCAATTCTTATATGGTTAAGGCACTAGTGTACTCATAGATGGCATAAGGTGCTTGTTAGAATAAGTTCACTTAATTTGACCCGTAATGAGTCTAGTATTGTCATTTAAGCATATATAAAAATGTTTTTATGTTCTAGTTGTATGACTAGTACTTAGACTTATAATACTAGGTCATTATGTATAGGAAATGTTATGCTTTGATTTCATCAGGAATGGGTTTAAAAAGGATGCAAAAATGAGGACAATTTTGGGTATAAAATGAACAATACATAGGTGGATGCATAATCTAGAGAGGATTCACCGCTTCAAGTGACCTTGGAAATATATCTTAATTTTCTTGTCTTAGGTTGTTTAGATAAAGACTTTGGCCAAAGCAATTTAGGAGAAATTGTTTCTCTATTACAAGGTTAACTAGGAGCTACAATGACTAATATGGATTGAATCATAATTAGACACGATAGTTAACATGTTCATTATTTGGATCATATCTTAATATCTCTGTGATAACCTATTTGTTTCCTCATTATCTTTGAACATAGATTTACCCTTTAAATGACAAATACTATTTTCTTCATCTCACTTCTACTTTTACCTTTTTGTTATCAAACTTTACACCCTTTGAATGAATGTGGAAAGTGTTTCATGCATCAAATTTGTTATTAAATGGGAATAATGACTAAAACGTTAAACAATGAACATGAAAAATTCCCTTCATCACTTTGATAAGGAATTTAATCTAAGTCCCAATAATAATCATTACCAAGGAAAGTCCATGGGTTTCCATTCATAAAAAATGATAGGGCATATGATCAAGCATTACGAACATTGGTGATTTTTAGTTGGGGTGTATCTAAGGGAAGAGAAAAGGGAGGCAAACAAAGAAAAAGTTGAATGTACGGATGCATAAAACTCTTGAGTTGGAAATATGCATCTTAAGAAAGAGGAAATGCTACAACATATGGACTTGAAAGTTTATAACTGCATCATTTCACACATATGAATCCTTCATGATCCATGCGTTTGTATCATTTCACGTACTTTTGCATAATTGGTGATTCTTGTACTTACATCATTCATGAATATTTGCATCACTTAGGGTATCGAGATTTGCATCTTCCATCAATAATTTCATTTGCCTTGTGCCATTTTATAATCTTCACATTAGCACCATAAAGCATTTGCAAGGTTCATAGGCTAATGCATATACGTCATTTCATTTTTATTACCATCATTCATTACCTGCACTACATGACACTACATGACATGGTGTTTATAGCATTACATGACATAAACTATGAATTAATATAAGAACTATCTCAAATATCTCTTAAAACCACCAACCATAGGTGGCAACAAGATCTGTTACCCTAGTTTTTCCTTAATTCATCTTTAAATAGAACAAGCTCTTTATTTCATCGCTAACTAAAAACTAAACCTAGAACAAGCTCTCTAAATTTAATTTAATAGAAGCTTTAAGATAAAAAAGATAGGTTGATCCAATCAATAAATACTTAAGCTCAGATTATTTAACCTATGTTATTTTTCACGTTGCAATAAATAAAAGCTTGACCATAATCATTGATCACAACCGGCTACACATGAATAGGAAAGTAAGATAATTACAGATAAATATTCCTAATTTATCAATAAATAATTATCAAGGGTTTTTTAGTTGTGCACTTAACAAATCAAAATAAGAATCATAAACCACTTTATGGACAAACATAAGTAATTTCAATAGATAATTGATGAATAATATCTAAAAATCAATTATAAAGTTAGGTGTAGGGCTTTTAAATCACCCTTAACCAACAAAGAATTTAGTTACACATGTTTGATGTGTTCAATAACAAATTCATCAAAAATAAGCAAGAATGAAAGAAAAAGAAAAGAAAGAAAGAAAAAAACTAAGGTATAGTGGCATAATCTCCTTCTCTTCCTCTTAGTCTTCTCCTTGTTCTCCTCTTTTTCCCTGCTTGTTCTCTTTCTTATACTTTCAACCTTCTTTCAATTCTGATTTTTTCTCACCTTGAATACCAAGATTAAGTCTCTATTTATAGCGGCTGAAAAAAATTCCTAGGTAAAGTTAAAAAATCATATTTAAAGTATGAAATCTAGATGTCGCTTTCACAATAGATTTGGTTAACCTTATCGCTTAGGCTGCAGGATTCTGTCTATTACTTGGAGTGTAAGAATTAAGCTTTTAGTAAATAATTTGATCTTTTGACTCTAATATCTTCTTCCATCTTACGCTTATGACATTATAAGCTTATTAATATTGTCATTAATATATTTTTGATTAATTTCTAAAATAAATCTAAAATTGAAAAGCATAATTCAGTAACCAAAATAAAAATAGAAAATATAATAAAAAACTAAGAATGAAAAGCGTATAAAATGTGTGATTTATAAACTTATCACATCTCAAGAACCCTTCTTGAGGATATTTCACCAGGAATTTTTCCAAGCCTCTCTTGAGGATCTTTTGTCAAAATTTTCAAGAAGGCTAGCTTAAAGTCACCTCAAAAGCCTCTCTTAAAGATACTTGAAAAGCCTCTCATAAGGTCTTTTCATTTTAAGTCAAACTCATTACCTTTAGGCTAGTGGAGCCTAAAATCATCGCTGAGGTATTTTCTCTTAAGGTAAATCTATTTCCTAGTCCAATTTAGCATTAAGTTTTTAAAAACCTTTTTTTTAAAAAAAAAAACTTTGCCTAGACAAAATGATGTTTATAGGCTTTGCCATATTCCTGATTTTCAACAATGGCTAAAGAGGGAAAGTTGTAAATGCCTAATATTTGCTCTGGCCCCCTTAAACAAACTGTGTCAAACATCATCCCTAACATATAAAGCACATCCCAAAGTTCATGAAATAAACTCGGTTAGAAAATTAAAGGTTGGAAAGAAATTTAACTTTTAATTTTCAATCAAACTTCTACACATATATTATCATTTTGACTAAACTTGGTAGCTTTTAATAAAACTTTTACACAATGAATTTATAATTCAACCTTTTACATGTGGAATTCTTAATTATACTTCCACATGGAATTTTAATTAAACTTTCCACATGTAAAATTTCAAATTAAACTTTTTATACAAAATTTTTACATATTGAAGTTTTAATTAAACTTCTTGCATGTAGAGTTTCAATTAATTTCCATATGAGAAATTTTCAATTAATCTTTTTTACACATTCAATTTTAATTGAACTCTTTATACACAAGATTTCTAATTAAACTTTTTGTATATAGAATTTTTAATTAAACTTCTTACATGATTTTTTTTAATTAACCATTTTACTTATTAATTTTTCAATTAAATCTTCACACATAGGATTTTAACTAGAACTTTTGTTTAAAACCAATAGTTTTTTTTTTCAACTAGAGTTTCCAACCATGGTCCAAACTACATGGGAGTTATTAGTTAAAGTTGGAACTTTTTAAAACTAATGGAATTTAATTTGGACTTTTCATAGCATGATAATCATAAGTGTGAGAAAAGGCACACTAGTAACCATTGTACTACCTAGATGAACCAAAATTATGGCATGTAAGAGCTTAGATGATATTTTACAAGTATGATATGAAGAAACATGAGACAAAAAACCAATTGAAAAAGCAAAATTAGTGGGGAAAAAATGAAGGATCTAGAAAAATGATGCCATTTAAGGGGGGGCCATTTTTTGCTTATCTTTTTCTTACCTTCCATAGCTACCATTCTAAAAAAGTTAGAGAGAGGAAAAAAAAAAGCTTTGTGATTCTAGTTAAAGGTAGATACTACCTTGTTGGGATTTTCCTTTCATCATCTTGTGATGCAAGGATTGTCAGATTGCACTCGTTATAAGGTATTGTCTGCTTTGGAGCAATGCATAAAAAATCGTCATGGTTTTGTCCTTTGAGAAAATGCGTCTTAATAAGGGAAGGGTGGCCTTTGCTTTGTAAGCCACAGTCAATATCCTTAGTTAATCAATGTGGGATTGTTGTTCGCCCCAAAACTAGCCTCTTAGGCAAGGGTGTGGATTATGTAGGTCAAGTAGGCATGTTTGCTTGGTAAGTTGGTGTTACTCGTTTATATGTCAAGTTTCGTGTAGGTCGAGTGGGCAAGTTACCATTGTGTAGGTCGACTGGGCATATTTACATAGTAAATTGGTGTTACTCGTTTATATGCCAAGTTTCATATAGGTCGAGTGGACAAGTTACCACTAAGTAGGTTAAGTGGACATGTTTACATGGTAACTTGGTGTTACCCATTTATATGCCTTTATTGAGATTTCAAGTTGACAACCTGGTCCTAAGAAACTACGAGGCAAGCAGACTAACAGGTGAAAGGAAAAAGTTGTCTTTAAATTAGGAAGTACCCTACCAAATTGCAAAAATGATAGGTTTCGGAGCCTACAGATTAATGGACATGACAGGGAAACATTTACCTAACACATAGAATGCTATCCATCTCAACAATATTATGTATAAACATATAATAAATTTTTCAATATTTTGCAAACAAGTGTCTACTTGCCACATAAAGACCCTGCGGTCTCCTTAAACTACTAAAGGCTAACATAAGCCAAAATAAGACCTTATACGGTCTAAATGAATACACTACTCAAAGGCAACACAAAGCCATTACAAGTTAACAAGACCTTACAAGTGTTGGGGCAGACAATAATCCTGTATCAATTGTCAAAGGATATGGACTGTGGTTTATAAAATAAAGACCACCCATCTCCTATTAAGGCATTTTTTCTCAAAGGAGAAAACTATAAGGACAGTCTGTGTATTGCTCTAAAGCGGACAATACCTCACAGTAGGCGTAATCTGACAATCCTTGCATTAACACATCTCATCTTCATATGCATTTTATTTTCTTTTCCAAGCTCTTATTTATTTCATTTTCCAAATTATTTTTGTTATTTTTCTTCATTCTAAAGCTTGATGATCGTAAGTGTTACTTAGCTGATGTTTGAGCTAAGGGTTTTTTAACCCTTTTGGTGGCCAAATTTGAGCAATTAAATTCCTTTTACTTCTTCTTTATTTTATTTTTAAGTTATTATCACACTTATTTCAACTTAATATTTAAAGTTTATTGCTACTTTATCTTAATTCTATTTTTTGATATTTATTTCATGCTCATATTATTGCGCTTTATTTTATTTTCTTTATCGATATGTTCACTTTAATGTGTTGGTCTTGATGATCTAAGTTATATACTTAGATGATTTATTTGAGCTAAGTTTTTCTTAAACCTTTTTAAAGGCTAAACTTTAAGGTAATGTATTTTTCTTGCATTAATTTTTCATGATTTTATAACTTTGTTTAAATGTTGTCCTTATTATTGCCATATTTATTTTTATGTCTTGTTGTGTTGATTTTGTCAAAAACTTTATCTTTGTTAATTTTGATGTAATGTTATTTTACAACAAATTTTCAAGATTGTTCTTTTTTTTTTTTTTTGTAATTTAAATTTATCCATGTCATTCTTCATTTCTTGTTAGTAAAAAAATCATATTTTCGGGACATTTCCTTGGCCGAATCCATGATGGGTTTTTTGGTCCTTTAGTCAAACCTAGAGTCAAAGTCGAGTTATCTTGGTCAAGATCAAATCAATTAGATCATTGTGAGTCTATTAAATTAAAACAAAGTCCTTTAGGATTAATTTTGCACTTTCATGTCAATATCGACCTTTTGGGATCATTTTAGTATTTTTATGCTAAAATCAAGTCTTAGGGTCGTCTTATCACCTTCATGTTAAAATCGAACCTTTAAGGCCTTTTTGGTACTTTCAAGTTATTTTCAAACCTTGAGGATCGTGTTTAGCATTTTCATGTCAAAACTTAGCCTTAAGGGGTATTTTAGTACTTTTATGTCAAACCAAACCTTTAGGGTCATATTACTCTTTCATGCTTAAATCGAACCTTTAGGGTCATTTTAGCCGTTTTACATTAAAATTGAGCCTAAGGTTGTGTTAGCATTTTCATGTCGAAACCAAACCTTTAGGGCTATTTTGGTTTTTTTTCCCATCAAAACCAATTTCTTAAACTCATGTTAGCACTGTCATTTCAAAACATGTATATTATGATTATGTTAGTAATTCCATGTCGAAAATTGGGCCTTAGGGTCGGGTTAATACTTACATTCAAAGCTAAATCTTTAAGGGCATTTTATTTTATTTTATTTTATTTTAAAATTAAGTCTTTAATGATTTTTTTAATATCACATGTTTTTCTGTAGATAATTGAGGCAACATCCCAAGTTAAAAATAGTCTATAGATTTTTCACAGTATATGAAAGAGATTTCATCGATTATTTCTAATAATGGAATACCCTCTTTAAAATAATTGAATCAATTTTTTTTTCAAAAACAAAATATAAAAACTTTGTGTTTCATTGGGTCCACAACTAGTAGGATGCAAAGAACTTTTTTCCTTTTCTCTAAAAATAAAGCCTAATTTAGTTGATAAATAAATAAATTTAAGGAATTATCCATAAATACTAAAAAATTAAAATAAATTTTAATCGAGATTTAGGATTAATTAAAATGTATCAATTCATAGGCATTGTGGGGATGCTCATCTTTACCCCTATGTATTTGACTCCCAAACTCATTTTTGGATCTTTGGCTTATAGGCAGTCCTTGAGATTCATTTTTCAAGATTTTGAAACCCTAAATGGACGAATCTCAGTTGGTGACTAATTTCACCTAATCTGAAATGATTGGTGGCGACTCCTAATTTCTAGGTCATTTTGTAAGGGCCACACGGAAAAGTCAGACAAGTGATTTGCCCGACAACTCAATCCCAATTCCAAACCGAATAATATTTCCCCACTATAACGTGTTGGATTCATGTTTCGCCACTTTATGTCTCATTTATTTTTATTTTATTCTTTTAAATAATGCCTTAAGAGAAACATGTCATTTCATTTACTCTACTCGTGAGTTTTTATACTTCACAAACAATGTATAAAATAATTATCCATATATCTATTTATAAGTATATATATATATATATATAGGTTTATAGGTTGGTTTATTTATTTGATTTGATATATTAATTTCTTATATAAAATGTAATATATACTTGATTATAATTATATTTTTCTTACACTAATAATTTCATAAAAAATTTGACTCATGGTAAATGATATTTTTCTACTGAAAGAGATTTTTTTTCCAAAAAAAAAAGTCCAAGTGCATGCTTGGTAATTAAAGTGAATATGATGGGAGTTGAAGAAAAACCGGGCAAGCGTGAGCTGGTGAATACATATTTGTGTGTTTTAAAATCTGATTCAGATGGCATATATGTAGCAATTTTAGAGACTCGAAGATTCCCTTCACTCTTTGAACATCCAAAATTAATTGATTATTTCGTGAATATATATATATATATATTTGATTAATAAACCTTCAAAATGTGGAATTAAAAGCTAGCCCTTATTTGGTTATGCCACATTTTGATACTTTCGGAATTCTTTGGATTCCAATGATTTCGAAAATATATAATTAAGACAGGTATTTGGTATAGATATATTTAAGGTTTATAATTGGCAAGACGTTAAATAGATTTTGTAAATACTTTTGACCAAGAAGAATACAAGATAATTATGTTAAGTATATAAATTCAAAAATATTATGGTACAAAATCATTTCATAGCACACTTTCCTAAAATTATTTAGCAATGAGGCAGGCAATTAGGCCTATAAAAATTGGACAATACCAACAGATTAAAGTACTGACAACTGACAACCCAAAAATCGGAAGCTAATTAAACAATGGAGAAAACTACTCTGATTTTTGTTGGTATCCTAACCTGTCTTGTCTCCATGGCTTCAGCAATTCCAGGAATTGCCACCTTTTATACAAAATATGTTCGTAAGTATTATTGTTTTATTTAATTTGTCCTAATCAAGTTTTGAATTATTACTTAACCATATACTTTGATTTGAAACAATAAATAACCATGCTATATATATTGTCATTGTTGGTAGCTTCTGCATGCTTTGGGAATCAGGATAATGGTAATATGATTGCCGCAGCTGGCGATGCTCTTTGGAATAATGGGGCAGCGTGTGGGAAAAAATTCACCGTGACATGCACAGGACCCCGAAATGCCGTACCACATCCATGCACAGGCAAGAGTGTAACCGTGAAGATGGTGGATCGCTGTCCAGGATGCCCTTCAACCATTGACCTCTCTCGAGAAGCCTTCGCTCTGATTGCCAACCCCGTCGCCGGCATCATTAACATTGACTACAAGGAGTATGCTTAACACATTTCCTTAATTATCATCTTCATCCTTCAGTGATGAAGGTTTTTCGTTTTAATGCAATAATATCTTTTTGTTTTGTGGTTTTGCAGGGTTTGAAAAAAATTTTGGCAAGCAATGCAAAGAGTGAACTGTAGGAATAAATGTTTATTGTAATAAAATGATATTTCTGTTTCTATTAAATTTTCATAGCAGTCCGCAATAGAGTGATATAAGCATATTTTTGAATTGAAGCAACATTTGAAGCTATATCCCATCATATGAGAAAATTAAATTATATATATATATATTATGATTGTTTTTTTTTTTTTTTTTTGAGTAAAACAGAGAAGAGCAGAGTCCCGGTGACTGCTGCTCTTCTCTTGGATGACCAAGGGACAGGCTGTGATGGAAATAGCAGAGCTCTTGCTCGGATAAACTACAAATCATTCTTACCAAATGTAACTATTGATTATTCAAATAACCTAATACAATCTTAGACAAAAACGATCTAACATAATTAGTCAATGTGAGATTTTGGATTCGATACTCAACAAATCATGGCTAAGTCAAAATCTCCGATCTCCTCTATCTTATATGATGCACTATACTATAATTGTAAGATTTTATATAAGGTCTTAATTTCGTATAAATAATTATATATTCTTATAAACATCATCAACTTTATAATATCCTGTAATTGTAAAATTTTATATAATTTATTAATTAAGTATAAAAAATTATATATTGTTCTAAATATCATCAACTTTATAATATTTAGTTGAATTTATATAGATTAAAAATTCTAGTAATTTAGCAGATTAACTTACAATTAAATTATCAATGATGTATTTTTAAATTATTATATTAATTAATTAATTAATTAATTCATGTGAGTCTATACATGTGAAAAAACCTAGGACATATATATAACGTATTTTTCCTTCTTGAAAAATTGTAATAATGTTATAAAATTGATGGAAATTGGTAAGCATGGTGGTTTGCAAGCAAAAATAATTGAAGCTATAAGAGGGAGAGACAATAGATAAAGGAAAATGGATACTTTTTTTATTCAATTCTGTATGTTTACAGTGACAATGCTATGGCCTTTATATAGGTATCAAGCTAGGTTTGTATTAATTATGCAGAATCAAATCACAGAGATTACAATCGTATAATCGTAATCATAATCAAAATATTACAAAGATTATGATCCTATAATTGTAATCATAATCAGATATTACGAAGATTATGATCCTATAATCCTAATTAGATATTAGGAAATCTTTAGTTATGGTGAGTCTAATATTCCATAATATATTATGAAGATTATGATCCTGCAATTATAATCAGAATATTCTATAATAGTCCCTCTTTAGATAAACCGTTATTTCCTAATTGGGCTTGCCCTTACTGCTTCGTTAAAAACCCTAAGTAGGAAAAACCTGGTGGGATAAAATCGATCAAAAGTTAAAAAGAGTACAGTGTATAGCCTATGGAATGCTTCCCTTCAATTATGCCTAATGACCACATCAAGGGACAATACTTTAAAGGAATGTCACTTCATAGACAAATCAACCTTGCACCTTGTGTGCTCGCTTCATAGCAATGCCGTATCAGAATTTTTCAAAGGTTGACTTTGGCAATGTTTCAGTAATAAGTCCACTAGATTGTTTGAGCAGCTAATTTTTTTGACGTCAACTTGTCAACTTTCTTGAAAATTTTGATGTAGAAGAACTTTGGCAAGATGTCCTTGGTCCTATCTCCCTTAATATATCCACCCTTAACTTGCGCTATGCATACAACATTGTCCTTGTAAATAATCATAGTTGAATCTGTAATTAGTTTCATACCACAAGAATTATTCATATGAGATATAACGGATCATAATATCCAAACAACATAAAAAGTGATGATCTCAGAGTGGTTGGAGGATTTTACTACTAGCGTCTATTTAGTAGATAGCCAAGATATAGCAGTACTGTTATAACAAAATAAATAACCAATCTGTGAGCAAGCCTTATGTAGATCAGATTTGTATCCTACATCAGCTATCCAACTAACACTGAATTAATTGATACTTGGAATGGAATAAATCCAAGTCCATGTCTCCATGGAGATAGCAGAATATATACTTAATCCTATTCCAGTGTCTCTTTGTTGGCTCAAAATTAAATCTTGCCAAAAGATTTACCATAAAAGAAATATCAGGTCTTATACATTGTGCCCAGTACATCAATGCCCCTATCACATTGAGGTATGATGCTTTAGGATGAAATACTTCCTCATTTGGTTCCTTAGGATGAAACTGGTCCTTTTTGGGGTCAAAAGACCTCACTCTCAATGGATGAGCTTTTTCCATTTCAGATCCTTTAAGTAGTCACTTGATGTCAGTCGACTAATGGATGACTATTCCATATTCCTTGTGCAAGAGCAAGACATAATTTGGTTCTTCTCAAATCCTTAACTTTGAGCTCCTTCTTTAGGTACTCGACAGTTTCATTCAACTCTTCAAGAGTCTGTATCAAATTCATGTCATTGAGATAAACTACCATCATAGCAAATCCATTATCTGATTTCCTAATGAACACGCAGAGGCATATAGGATCATTCTTGTATCCTTCTCTAGTAGGGAACTCACTTAAACATTGATACCACATATGCCCATACAAAGATCTTTGCAACTTTATTAAGTATAAGTTGCAATGAGTGTATATTCAGGCATTTTGAATCCCCCAGGAATTTTCATATAGATATCAGAATCCAATGAACCATAAAGATAAGTTGTCACTATAAGATGCATATAAGTCTCCTTGAGACTGCTAAGCTAATCAAGAAATGAAATATGATTGTATCTATTACCTGTGAATACATCTCATCATAATCAATCCCATGTCTCTAAGAGAATCCTTAGGCTACTAGTTGGGCCTTGTACCTCACGACTTTATTATTTTCACTTTTTTTTTTGCAAACAAAAACTCATTTGTATCCAAAGGGCTTTACATTGTTAGGGGTTCAATAGGCCCAAAAACCTCACACTTAATATATGGAAGCCAATTAAGCCTGGATTACCTTTCTCTATTTAGGCCAATCTTGCCTTTGATGGCATTCGATTATAGATCACGGTTCATGATCATTATGTATAATGTCATAAGCTACTAAGTATGCAAACATACTATCAATGATGATTTCATTCTAATCCCAAATCTAATTACAGTAGGTAATAGGAAATTCAATATTCCCTAAGTTGGTGACCTTGTCATGGATTGCCTCTTCAAAGGCATTATGCTTGTTTGGAGTATGCTCAACTCTAGGCTTTTCGGGAGTGGATTCCAAATTCCTCCTCCTTCGTTTTTGAAGAACAGTGTTTTTCGATCCTATCGAGCATCCATGCTTCTGGCATGTGCCATCTTGATTGATTTGCACTAGTTTATTGTGGACTTCAATCCTAGATAAAAAGCATTCATAGTTGGGATATGTGACTTTGTGACCCTTATAGCATCATTAAATGCATCAGGAAGTTTGTTTGCAATTTCTTGCATCATTAAATGCATCAGGAAGTCTATTTGCAATTTCTTGCAAATGTATGATTTTTTGTACCTTGTTTTCACATTCAAAGGTCCTTGGGTCCTAGTGGGATAGATGCTTTTCAAACCAAGAAATTTCCTCATTTGGTTTTTGCTTCATGGCTAATGAGCGTTTGATATCCCATTGATGGAAACACTGTCTCATTGAAAATGACAATCCGTGAACCGTGCAATAAAAGATCACCCATCGTAGGCTTTAGAAAGCTAATTATGGATGGTGAATCGAACCCAATGTAAATCCCAAAAAGCCATTAGGAACCCATTCCTCTTTGGTGGTGCAACAGGCACCTACACTACACATCCAAAAGTGAGAAGGTATAAAATATCTGGTTTATAACCTAGACCAATTGCAAAGGGGACTATGTTAGTCCAATAGTAGGACGCAACCTAATAAGTGCTGCAACATGCATAACAACTGTAGACAGCTAATTTTGTTTGAGTCTTTTTTCCGATAGTCTCAGTTATCCGAAATCGAAAAAATGATTATCGCCCCAATAGAGGTTAACCTTTGCTGGGGAATAGATAACTTGCAAGCAAAACAATATTTGAAGCTATAAGAGAGAGAGAGAGACAATAGAGATAGAGAAAAGAATATTTTTCTTATTCAATTCTGCTTTACCATGAGAATGTTGTAGTCTTTATATAGGCATTAAGCTAAGTCTGTATTATTTAAATAAAATAAATCACAGAGATTATGATCCTATAATCGTAATCGTAATCAGAATATTACAAAAATTATAATTTTGTAATCATAATAAGATATTAAAAAATTCTTAATTATGGTAAGTTTAATATTTTATAATGTATTGTGAAAATTACAATTTTATAATCGTAAGCAAACTATTTCATAACAAATAATACCTTTTTAACTGGATCTAATTTTGAACAAAGATATTGATAATGAATTAATGATCAAATTTATCCAAAATATGAACATAATATATGGTGATCGGATTTATCAGTTTACCTTACTATTAAGTATATTTAGAATTTTACATTTTTTTACCAGCTGATGGTTAAACGGAGGACGTCGACATATATGATTTATTAATAAACTATACGATACGATAATTGTTTAACATTTAAAATTAACAAATGAGTGGATCAAATTAGAAGTAAAGTTATTAAATGTCATAAAGAAATCAAATCAAATCAGTAACAGTAACGTTTTCCTTCCTACTATTCATTTTCTTGGTCTTCCCCTTTTCTACTTCCAAGGCTCCTTGGCAACTTGGGCATTGTACAGTGGGAATTATTTTCACCGCCCTGTATCCCCATTTGTCAATTAAACCTGAAACTTAGAAGGCGAGATGGGAAGATTAGCGGAGTGTAGGATCTAAATTGTGGATGTGAATAAGTTTTTAATTGCGTAGTTTTTATATAATTTGTAAATATAATAATTATTATTTTAATTAATTATGATAAATATTAATAATTAATATTAACAATTAAAATTTTAAATTATAAAATAAGAATCATAATATTGTATTGCAATGATTAATTAAATTCATAGTGGAGGGTAAAGACAGAGGAAGAAGTGGGGCGGAAATTTCTTGTGAAGACCAATGGAATGGGTAGGTGAAGCAGTAATTAGATATGATTCACGGATGACTAAAAGTGTGGACGACTTGACTAAAATTGAGTGTTAGTGGGGACTCAATTATATACGAACAATAATCGTCTTTGGAATAGTAATCTTTTGGACCCATAAATAAAAGGTGCGACTCCCCTAAGAAGTAATAACAATTTAACTGAGATAGATCGATTTCCCATTTCTTTGGTTTGAAATATGGGGATTGAGGTGAGAGTTGCTCTGATTATGAGCACGGTCTTGTGTCTTACCTCAGTCGTGTGTGCCATTCAAGGGAAGGCTGTTTTCTATGGACCTCCTTATACTCGTAAGTATAATTTCAATATCTCTTATGTAAGAGTGACTTGCCATATAAATCATCTATTGATATCATGATTAGAACAATCCAGATTTGGTCTAGCCGCTGTTAATTCCTTATATATATATATATATATATATATATATATATTTGATTTGTTCTTTGAACAAGACAAAGCACCAACTATTAGGGTTCCATTTGAGAGCTCGGCATCACTCATATCGTACTTGGATGTTGCTTTATGATTGGAATCTTGATTCAATCATAAACATCATTTGAATGGGAAATGAGGTGGGTGCCTCTAACTGGACTCTCAAAGGGAACCTTAGAATGCAAAAAATTTTGATACATAACCAAATTAATTTTGATTTGAGCAGCCTCAGCATGCTATGGTAACCAAAACAATGGGAATATGGTGGCCGGAGTAAGCGATGCGTTGTGGAATAACAGAGGAGCATGTGGAAAAAGATACAGAGTTAGATGCATAGGAGGGGCTAATGAAGCTCCGCATCCATGCAAGAACGGCAAGAGTGTGGTGGTTAAAGTTGTCGACTACTGTAAAGCAGGATGCCAGGGAATTATTAATCTTTCTCGAGATGCTTTCTCTACCATTGCTGATCCTGACGCCGGTATAGTCCAAGTTGAAGTTGTTCAGTAAGTACAAATCTAACGATCAAACAAGTTTGCAATCCATCAAATTCTAAGATATTACTAATTGTCATAGTTTTGCCTTTTCTTATATGCAGGGTTTGAGTTTGACGCTTCTACTCAAAATTAAAAGCTTTTGGAGGGCAGATTATGGTAATCGAATAATCTAGTTGTTGGTAGGAAAGAATAATCTGAAAAAAATGGAACCTTGTATCAATAATGGTGTGTAAACTCATTGAAATATATATGTAAAATGTATTACATGTTTCAAAAGGGACATTTTCGTTGAAAATTTGGCCATCCTCTTGCTTAGAAGAGTAGGGTTGTGCCTTGATAGCATGGTTAATTCGTGCGAATCACCTTAGTCAATAGAATCACTTCTTGGTGGCTTAATGAAAAGGGACAAAAAAAAGAAAGGTTTCATATATCCACATCAAAGTTAGAAATTTTAAAGAATGTTCTCCCTCCATCCTTTGGAGATCAAAGATTTAACCCAAAAATGTACTAAGAAACATTACTGATTACACTCGCAACAATTTTTTGCATTCATGCACTTAATCAAAATAAATAACAGGAAAGGAGGTCGTAAAAGATCACAAATATTAAGATCCAAATCTTAGACCTATTGAATGTTACATCCAGGAGTGACGAAATCAATTTGTCTGCTGAAAATTTTGGGAGCATTACTAATAAACAAGACACCTTGGAGTGAGCTGCCGACCATGGGTTCACAACATCCCGTAAGGCAATGTTTGCTTGCCTCCAATGCTATGGAAAAAAAAATTGTTGCATTTATTTGTGACTTCAAGTTTCATAAACAATATATCAAATATATTCTTGGTTAACTTGAACCAACGCCTGAAAAATTCAGTGTGTTTGATTTGTAAGTTAAAAGTGTAAGCCTAAAAAGGCGATCATAATGGAAACTAGTTCACAGTTCTATTTCAGAGCCATATCTGTTTTATGCCTAGAAATATGTGATTCCCACTCAGCTAACATATAGAACCATATACTCTATTATAGAAATGCAGGATTACAAACCTGTTGTATATTTTTCTCAAAGAACACAAAAAGAAGAATGAAAACAGACATAAAGAAAATGTTTCTAGGCTACCAAAGAAGTTGACTACGTCATTAAATTTTCATACTTATAAGTCAAGATACACTGAATTCCCACCACTAAAACTACTTTCTACACCTTTATTCTGACACATAACAAACGTAAAAGACTCAACAAATGTTGACATCTTCGTCATATAAACAGCAAACGGGTATAGCTCTGCATCCTAGGGCTAC
Organism: Adansonia grandidieri; assembly: GCA_038382065.1. NCBI lineage: Eukaryota > Viridiplantae > Streptophyta > Magnoliopsida > Malvales > Malvaceae > Adansonia > Adansonia grandidieri. The sequence continues at coordinate 8,965,682 of JBBYHK010000013.1, forward strand.
TAAGTCAACATTAGCATATAAAATTGAAAAATGTGCTTGGTAGTAGATGCTGATTAGTCAACGTTCCTTCTTGACACCAATTAATTTTTTCAAATAGTCGAACGTGGCCATAGAAAAAGGTTTAGTTGCAAAATTTAAAAAAATTAAAGATGATTAATAAGTATATTTAAAAAAATAAAAAATCATCTTTAAAAGTTTTAGGAATAAAAAATCATTCTTAATAGTTACCCTCTAAAACTATGTCTCTAAAAAGTTTTGAAAATAAAATTCTTTCCCTATATTATTAAATTAGGGACAGCGTTTGTTCTCAATGCTATTAAAATAAAGATAAATATGTTTCTTTTAATCGTCCCCTCATCTCATCTCCAAAAGCATCTTATTTTATAGTGCAAGTAGTCTTTTGAACTTGTTAGCCCTTGAGGTGAATAAAATCAAAAGGGGAATGAATTGATTTCTCAAAATCTTTTGCAAATTAAACCTTAAATATGCAAATTGAGAAATTCTAATAAAGAACTTGAAAGAGCAAGATAGTGAACAAATAAAGCAATTAAGTGAGTAGGGATAGAAATCAAATTTGGTAATTTATAGAGGTTTAGGCTCATGCCTAGGTCATTTCCCTTAGTCTTACTTTCCAAGGAGTTTCACAATTCACTAACTTGAATTGTTTCCTTTCAAGGACAATGTATAAACTTTAGAACTCTCTATTTTTAACTTAGGCTATGATAGAAACCTCTTCCCCATGGCTAAGATATAACCACTCTACTTTTAAGGCTAGTAGAAACCTCTTCACTTTCTACAAGGAATTTGATTTAAACAAGGATGATATTTAAAAGGTTTGTTGTTTTTAAAGTTTAAAGTTTAAGAAAAATGATTATACAAGGATATAATGCAAAGAATATAATAAGGATAGGAAAAATTAATCATATACACAAAGGAACTACTTAGAGAATATGGAAGAGATGTAAAATTTGGCTCCAATCTATCTCTTTTAATGTCTCTTGCTATTAAGAGTGTTGGTGAAGCCTATTTATAGTCTTGGGATGAATTATGATCATTAGGAATTGATTGGCATGCTTTAGAGTTGTCGGATGCTTCACAAATAAGCCTTCTTATTTATTCTCACGATGATGTATCGATAAATTTATCAAGTGTACCAACATAATGCATTTAAAACACTTAAATATGATCACTAGGGGACAAGGTATCGAAACATTACAGAAGGTATCAATATTTTTGACTAGGGTATCGATGCATTATGAATCGTATTAATACATTTTGGGGTTTTGAACAAATTTTGTGCTTACAAGTACACACCTCAAGGGTATAGATACATAGCTTTAAAAACTTTTAAAATATGTTTTTCTTAGCTTTGAGAACATTTTTACTTAACTAAAAAATGTTTTATACTAAATTATGTATACATAATAATTTTTGAGTTAGTTAAGGAGTTAAAACATTTTAGTATTTTTCAAAGAATTTTCAAATTGGTTTAAGGAAAAATACTAATTTGAAGATATTTAAACACAAGGTAATTAAGCTTAAATTTTCGTTACATCAAAACCAAGATCAATTCAAAGCTAATATAATTAACAGAACCGCAGTGAACCAGTATAACTTCATTTTTTTGTAGCAATTCTCTCACAAAATGGAGTTTAAACTTGAAGCATTTGGTCCTCTCATGAAAAATCGGGTTTTTTTTGCAATTGTAACAATAGATTGATTGTTAAACATTATCATTGTTGTTCCCTCTTGAACCATATTCAAATCACACAAAAGTTTCTTTAACCAAATAGCCTGATTTACAACTACAATATATTGTGCTCCTGTTGTAAGATTGAGCAATTGTATCTTGTTTACTTAAGCTCCATGAGAAATAACCATGACTGAGAGTAAAAGATAACTTTGAGTAGTTTTCATATCATTAACTGAGCTAACCCAATCAGTATTTACAAAATCAATAAGCTTTAGCTCAACTGTCTTCATGAAAATCCAAAGTTTGTAGCCCCTTTTCATATATCTCAGCACTCTTTTAGATGTTTTAAAATGAATAACACTATACTAATGCATAAATTTGATAGCATACTTACAACATACATAATATATGGCCTGGCTGTTGTAAAGTATAGAAGACAACCAACAAACTTCTGTAGGTTTTTTTTTCTTCAAACTTTTAAGAACCATCTTCCTTGCAAAGCTTTTCACATTAGGCCACAAAAATACTTGCTGGTTTACAGTTTTCATGTGAAACTTCTTTAGTATGGTCAGGGAGAATTTATGCTAGCTTATGAAAATACTAAGTTGAATTGATAAACATCAATCCATTCCAACATGTTAGAACACCATTCCAAGATTAGACATTCCGAATTCTCTTTTGATTTTTGAAATCATGAACTAAAGGCTTTACTACTACCAGTTAGCAACCAGTCATTGACATACAAAAATACAATTAACTGGCTTGTTTCTTCAATCTTCTTTACATATAGAGTTGGCTCACTGATACTTTTAAATCCTAGTTCCAACAAATTCTTATAAATTCTCTCATATAGTGCGTTCTTGAGGTGGTAGACTTTAGATTCACTTCCATTAAGAATAAAGCCTTTAAGTTATTCAACGTATATTTCTTCCTTCAATAAACCATTCAAGAAAGTTGACTTGACCTCCAATTAATGTAATCCGAGTCTAGCCTTAGGGAATCCGAAAATAAAATATTGCTCTGTTTTCACACTGGCAGCAGCATAACTTTCAATTAAAAATATTTTTGAGCCCTAAATGATTTTTATGGATTTTTTAATTTTTTATTAAAGGGCATCAAATGAAATTTTCAGCAAGCTCTTGTTTACCTTTGGAAGATCTCGGATGAGGGAGTTGTAATTTTCTGAATATGCACTATCTGGAACCCTAAGGAATGACAATCAAACTTCATTATAGGCCATTTTAGTCCCATGAAATTATTTTTCATGATTTGTTTCAAATTTTTTTTTTCTAAAATCTACATGAAATTCTCTTTGTAAAAATTTATTGTTTGTGACTTACCGAGCCCAAATGAGTTTGGGATAATTTTTTAAATTGGGCTACACCTATTTTCTTGCATATGTTGTTAGTGTTGAATGAAGTCTAAATTTAAATATTGTTTTCTCCTAGAAAGTGATATTCTAGGATTTTTTTAATATTTTTATATTAATCCTTATTGATTTCCAATGGTGTCTCGTTTGCTATCTAAAACCTTCAGACGAGCTCAAAATAAATTTGGAAAGGCAAATAGCGCAACACTGTCCCTTATTTTTAGCTTTAGCCGAAATTAAGCAATTTCCCAAAATCACTTTCCTACGGCATTTGGATGCCTTAGAATAGGCCCATTTCACATTCTAAAATAATTTTGAGTCACATACAGGTCCCATAAGGCTTAGACTAAGGCCCAATCAATTTTAAATATAAAAATCAATTTAATACTTTATTAATTTTTTGGTTTTGCATTAAAAATTCACTTTTTTTATCAAATTGCCCAAAAATATTTACTTTCCAAAAATTACCAAGTTTTTCATCCATGGGGTCTTACAACCCTCATTTTTCTAAAATTTCACCAAGAAATCAAACTTTCACTCTCCAATGTCTCTCCAAAATTTTTCAATCCAATCCCGTTTTTCATGCCTTAAGCAACCAATGAGTCCAATTGCATATTAAAATTATCGATTCAATTATCTCTAGATAATTAATGACAACTATAAGATACATCCTAACTATCCTTTTTTTTCTTGTTTCATGTGTTTTATTTAAATGCAATATTTATTGCATTTATTTGTGTCATACTAACACATTTTTTTCATGGATGGCAATTTGAACTCATATTTTCAAAACTAAATTTCTAAAAATTACCGAGGGAATTTTTATATCAGTATCCCTCCAGTGTTTGATATAGAATAGTCTTTTCAAAATTAAATTTGAAGATCATTTTATCAAAAACTTCATGTTTCTCACCTTTCTAGGATGCATGGTGGAGTTCAAACTTATCACCAAAACCTAGATTTATCACTTTCAAAAATTGCATCATAAAATGGGGGATTATACAAAATAACAACAATTTAAAATAGAAAAAATTAAACCACTATAAGCTATGGCTAAATGGTACCTATTTAAAGTGTCGTAGGGGTGCTAATCCTTCCCCACACATAACCAATTCTCGAACCCATTTACCAAACTCTAATACATGCAAACCTTAAAATTAAATCTTTGAGTTTCATGACTTGAGATTCTGGTCTTAATAGGTATACGATCTTAGCTAGCCCAAATGGTCGATGATGACTCTAAATCTTTGACCACTTTGTGCTGGGCATTAAAGGCTAATTGAACAAGCAATTCATCTGACAACTTTCCCTAATAAATATAAGAAAGTTTCCTTCTTACCCTATCACACCAAAATCCTAATTAAGGATATTGCTTTTCCTGACATCGAGGTATGTTATGATATTGAATATAGCCTTTCATAGCTAGTTCGACCTTCAATTTTTTAACAAAACCATCAGCATCGAGTTCGGTTCCAAACACCCACTTCACACCAATCATTTCTTGTGCTTATGATTCGTTTGAACCATTGATATCTTTCTTCAGCCATCAACTTTAGCAACTTCTTCTTAACTAGTTGGCTCCAAAATCTTTCATTGGCATTTGATAGTGGTCCGGTGCCCCTCATAGTATCATCGTCATCAGATTCATCATCAATGATAGCTTCAGTTTAGTCTTACAAATCACTAGTCTTAGTGACTTCAAGCCTAATCGATTCAATATGACTCTTTTCCTAGTTCCAAATTCCTTTTTCACTTAACTTCATATCTTTGCTGATAAATATCTTCTTTGTTGAAGGATTAAAGATCCTATAACCATTTATGTGGCTGTTGTAACCAACAAGAACTTCAACTTGACATTTCTTATCTAACTTATTTCTTTTTACATTTGGTACATAAGCATGACACACAACATAAGGTTTTTAAGTGAAGCATAAAGGGTTTGAATCTAAACCAAGGTTCGAAAAAAGTCATAATCTTCAAGGCTCTAATAAAAGGTTTGTTCAATATGTGTATTAAGGTATTAACTACCTCTACCCAAACCTTCTTAACCATATTTTTCTCAAAGAGTAAACATCTAACCTTCTCAATCATTGTTCTACCCTTTCTTTCACTCACACCATTCTTTGAAGACCATAAGTGACTATTGGTTAGTGTTTAATGCTTGCAAATTCAAAAAACTTCTTAAACCTTGAGATGACAACATTGAGACTTAGTCTGATTCAGTGGAAATTTGAGGAGAAAAAAAGGTTTCGATGACTCAGGGATGTCCTAAAAAAAGTTTGAACTTTAGAAGAAATGTGGAGAGCGACATTGGAGTATCCCCTCAGAAGAGTTGGGTTGGAGTATTCCTAATGGTGAAAATTTGATGTCATTTTGAGGTAGAAGCTAGGTTAGAATATTCCCTCAGAGAAGTGGAGTTGGAGTATCCCTTAAAATGGAAGTTTGACATTGGATTTGAGTTAAAACGAGGTTAAAGTGTCCCATCTGAGTAGTAAGGTTAGAGTATCCCTGAAAATGGAAGTTTAATATTGAGTTTGAATTAAAAACGGGGTTGAAGTGTCTTTTCAGAGTAGTGGGATTGGAGTATCCCCAAAAATAAAAATCTTTGACGTTAAAAGGAATAGGTTATAATTTGAAAAAAAAAAAGAATCTTTAAAAATTGAGAGCTAAAGGTTTGGCTAAAATCTTCCTCTTTTGTTTAGCCTTGGTCCATGTCTAAAGGGCTTAGGCTGTGGGAACGAGCCAAGTAGATCGTGAGGCATTCCAACACCTCAATCAAAGCGTTTCAAAAGTTGGGTTAGAAACAGAGGATGGCGTTGCATCGTTTCTCTTTCTGAATTTATTTTAAGCTTAACCGGAGGTTCCCAAGGGTAAACAAGGTACTGTTGGAAAGGTAACTCGGTGAGGATCAATATAAAATTATTACAAAAATCATAGAAAATTGCCTCCTTGGTGGAAATATTTTTCACATTAGGGATTGGTTCGACACTGGTAGCATATGTAGGGGAAATGGGGCAGTTGATTTTGAAAAATCATTTTGGACTTATACAGAATCGTTAAATCACAAAAGATACCTTTATGGAAAGGAAATTTCACGAATTTTTTGTAAAAAAATCTTAAAAAATCATTTGGTGGGCCGAATCAGCCCAAACAGAATATGAATCACTGATTCCAAGGGTTTCGAATAGTAAAACTTCAAAAAATCATAACTCCTTCATCCGGAATTATCTGAGGGCAAATAAGACACCATTAGAAAGGTAATTCAATGCCCTTATAGAAAAAATGTCAAAAAATTCGTGAAAATTTGTTTATGGTTCTAAAATAATTTTTCAAGTCATGAATACAGTGCTACCAGCATAAAACAAGAGGAATTTTTCATTTTCTCAAACTTATTTGGGCTAAATTCGAGCCATGGACACCTAAATATCCGTGGTAGAAAACAATGAGTGATGTGGGCTTCACGAGCTCATCTACATAATCTCGAAGTAGTTTAGGACAATGAAATAGCCTGTTGACCATGCGATAAACACAAGGATTTAAGCAAAGATCGAGGCATGAACAAATTTTGACTCTAAAAAGGACATTATATTTAAAAAAAAAATTACTTTTTTTAATCCTGAATCTCAACATAAATAGCTTAATATTACCCCAAGATTAAAGTGTCAATTTCTGAACAATAATAGACCAAGATTAATCCCATTATTTAGGTTAATCTTAATCTAACTTGGGGTGTATCTTAAAAAAAATAATAATAGTATATATGTATAGACATATATATCACTATATATTAGCACACCAAGCAAATATGATAAAAAAATCAAATGCAAATATGATCAAAAGACATTTAGATGAACATAAAATATGGCCTTAAGCATAAAAATGTCACCCTCGTTACTACACCTGTTTTATATTTTTGTTGACATTTTATATGTGAAGTGAGACTCAATGGCTGGTTTACTCTTCTCCCATATTAGTGGCTTGGTTTTGAACCAAGCCACACCATAAAATTTATTTTTTTCCTTTTTTTTCTTTCTTCTTCTTCTTCCTTTCTTTTTTCTCTTCTTCTTCTTTTCTTCTTCCTCTTCCTCTTTTTTTTTTCTTCTTCTTCTTCTTTCTCACCCTAAAACTAGACCACAGCAAAAAAAAAAACCCAAAAATCGATGATCGGCCATTGCATCGGTTGTCGACCTTTGCTGTCAATCGTCACTCACTGGCGGCGGTTGACTCTTAAATTTCACCTCTAGACTCCTTTCAACCTCCTCTTTCCAAATCTGGAGTCAGATTTTCCTAAATCTTTTTAGATATTTGTAGATCTATAAGAAAAGTTTGAACCTTTTACCTTAAATCTGGCTGCCGTCTGCCGTTGGATCGTTCCCAAACTCTAGTGTGTTTTTCCCATCCGTATGAGCTTCTTTTTCACCGTTGGTATTCTCAAAATAAGCACCAAAACCTCTATAACAGAAAAACTTCACTTTGAATCTTTTATTTTTTTTGAAAGCGTGTGTTTTATTTTTTTTTTTTTGAAATTCTTGAAAAAATTTTTTAGCCTTCCTCTATTTTTTTTCTCTGATGGTTATATACACCAAGAAAAAGCTGAAATGGTTGGTGGTTTAGGGACCAGATCCATGGTAGAAACTGCCATGACTGGTTCTGCAACCATGGCAGAGCGGCTGCCACGCTGAGCATGGCAATCGTTTCCCCCTTTTTTGTCTTTTTCATTTTTTTTTATTTTTCATTTATTTTTGTCATTTTATGACCAAAACTTAGCCTTGGTGTATAGGTCACAAGTGACCCTTTCCATAGAGGTGGCCTGGGTTCAAAACCCAAGCCACTCATTCTTTCTCTATTTTTTTTATCCTTTTTGGTTTTTTATTTATTTTTGTCATTTCATGACATAAAGTCATGTTTGGCGTATGGGTCAAAATGACCCAATTTATAAAGTGGCCTGGGTTTGGAACCTAGGCCATTCTTTTCTTCTTTTTATTTTTTCTTTTTTTCTTTATTAGTTTTTTTTTATTTCATGACTAAAACATATGCTTGGTGTGCTAGTCATGGGCTATTTATATTCACAAGGGTGGCTTGGGACCCAGGCCACTCATTTTTATTTATATATTTTTTTTGTATTTTTTCAAATAAGCCTAAATTAAAATGAATTAAGCCTAATTAATCCAGATCCAATAAACCTAAATTAAAAATGGCTGAATTATTTCGAATAACGAGTGTTCAAAAAATTGCTCGGACAAAATTTGGTGTCTACAGCTGCCCCTCTTTGGCTATTGCTAAGTATTAGGAATAGGGCAAAGATAAATAGACATCATTTTGCCTGGGCAGTGTATTAGATTATTTTTTATTAAGAAAAAAAGGTGTCCTACTCTTTGGGGACTAAAGGAAAAGAAGTGCCACTAGCTCGTGTGGACTTAAAAGCAATAGAAAAGGTGTCCTGCTTTTTAAAGACTTAAAATGGAGAGGGTGCCATCAGCTTGTATGGGCTTAAAAGAAAAAAGAAATGCGTCATGCTTTTTGAGGACTAAAATAAAAGGGGTGCAACCAGCTTGGGTGGGCTTAAAAAGGTGTCATGCTCTTTGAGGGCTAGAATGAAAGAAAAGGTCCTACTCTTTGAGGATAAAGAAAGAAAATGTCTTGCCCTTTCAGGATAGAGAAAAAAAAGGTCCTGCTCTTTTAGGACCAAAAACAAAATGCCCTACTCTTTGAGGACAAAGAAAAGAAACGTCCTACTCTTTGAGGATGAGAAAAAAAAAAAGGTCCTGCTCTTTAAAGACAAGAAAGAAAAAGGTCATGCTCTTTGAGGATAAGAAAATGTCCTGCTCTTTGAGGACAAAGAAAAAAAAGGGTCCTACTCTTTAAGGACAAGAAAAAAAATCCTGTTCTTTGAGGATAAAGAAAGAAAAGTTCTTGTTCTTTAAGGATCAGAAAGAAAATGTCCTACTCTTTTAGGACAAAGAAAGGAAATGTTCTACTCTTTGAGGACAAGAAAAAAATAAGGTTTTGCTCTTTGAGGACAAGAAAAAAAACATCCTGCTCTTTGAGGACAAAGAAAAAAAAGTCCTGCTCTTTGAGGACAAGAAAGAATACATCTTGCTCTTTCAGGATAAGGAAAGAAAACACCCTATTCTTTGAGGACAAGAAGGAAAATGTCCTGCTCTTTGAAGACAAGAAGAAAAAGGCCATGCTCTTTGAGGACAAGGAAAAAAGGGGGGTCCTATTCTTTGAGGACAAGAAGAAAAAAGTCATACCCTTTGAGGACAAAGAAAGAAAAGGTGTTAGGATTATATCCCTTTCTTGGACAATTTTTAATGAGCTTGTGATGTCAAATGTGCTTATCGAAGATTTTTTGAGGTTTTTAGGAACAAAAAGTCGCACCTCGCGCTCTTTACTAATTTACCTTTTGTACAGGGATTGGCACCTAAAAGATGTTAAATCTTGTATAATGAATGAGAATGCATATGCGTGTTTAAATGATGCAAAAGTGGTGTTTCCAAAGGCATAATCTGTTAATTTTGGATCTTTTTCATATCTAATAAGGTGGCTTTTGTCATGAAATTAGATGATTCATGTTAGAAGGCTTAAGTTGTAAAGAGTTCATTAGCAAGCATGAGTGGTGCTTCTTTACCAATTTTGACTCTAAAAAGCATCCTTGACTATTCAAATTTGTTGAACCTTGGCTGTTTGGGTGCCAATTGAAGCAAGATTTTAGCTTTTCTTCTTCACAATAGGCTTTTTTAAAGGCAGAGTTTGAACACTTCTCAGGATACAAGATCAAAGAAGGTAGGACCAACCATGAACCTAAAGTTCATTTTTGGTCTTTAGACCTAACAAAAATTCTCACAAAGTGCAATCTTTTGAAACAGTGATATGAAATCCTATTATCAGTTTTGTTTATTTATCAAGCATTATTAATTAAATGATAAACATAGTGCAACATGGAATGTAGGGTTATGAAAAAGGTTTTGCGAGAAATTAGACAATTGTATTCTCATTCGATTAAAAAATTTTGAAATACAAAAGAGTCAAAAGAAGTCTTCCCGGTCGATTGGCTTCAATGCTGATGACATGAATTTTCCACCAAGTGCTTTCGGAGGCTTTCTCTCAAGCAAATGATCTTTACGGTGTTGACCAAATCATTAAAAGATTCCTCAGGTCGTACCATGGTGGGATGAGGCCTCAAAGTTGGTTTATTTTCATTTTTCAAGTGCAGGTGTGGATAAGGTTTGGTCAGCATAGAATAGATGGGTCGAGTTATAATTGGGTGTTTGGGATAGAGTTATGAATATTGGGAAGGTTGGTTTTAGGCTGATGATGGTTTGGGCTTGACTTAGTTTGAAAGGTTTGGTTACTTAAGCTGCTCTCTTGGGTTTTCAACTTAAATTGGTTGTTTTCTCTTTTTTTGTTATTTTTTTTAGAGGATGGTGGGTGAAGGACTAATTAAATTGGTTGTTTTCTCTCTTTTTGTTGTTTTTTTTTTTTTGGAGGATGGTGGGTGAAGGACTAATAGAATGCCCTTTCAGGTTTTCATCATGAAGGTCCTTTTAGGCGTAATATTTCTTTATAGAATTAGAGTTCATAGGGTTGGACAGGTAATTACCATCTGTTTCGATTAAGATTAGAGCTCTTTTAGAGAATATGTATTTCACCACGTATGGCCGTTCCTAATTTGGGGTCCATTTTTTGCGAGCATCTTTATGGATCGAGAGAATTTTTTTGAGCACCAGGTCACTTTCTCGAAACTGGCGAGGATGAACTTTTTTATCATAGGCTCTCATCATGCGCTTTTGATACATCTGCCCATGACAAATGGCTTTGATTCTCTTTTCTTTGATAAGATTAAGTTGCTCAAATCAATCTTTAACCTATTCAGCCTCTTCAAGTTGTGATTCCATTAAAACTCTGAGGGAAGGGATTTCAACCTCAATAGGTAGGATAGTGTTCATGCCGTAGACCAAGGAAAATGGAGTAGCACCTGTAGAAGTTCGTATAGCTGTGCGATAAGCATGTAAAGTGAAAGGTAACTTTTCATGCCAATCTTTGTACGTCTCAGCCATCTTTTTGATTATCTTCTTGATATTCTTATTGGCTGCTTCAACTGCCTCGTTCATCTTCGGACAATATGGGATGTAATTTTGATGTTGAATCTTGAACTGAAAGCAGACTGCTTGCATTATCTTGTTTTTTAGGTTGCATGCATTATCAATAATGATTTGTTTAGAAAGACCATATCTACCCTGTTTCACAAATTTGCACATGACAGATCTGGTGACATTGGCATAAGAAGCTACTTCCACCCACTTAGTGAAATAATCGATAGCAACTAGGATGAAACGATGTCTATTGGAGGCCTCAGGGGTGATTGGTCTAATCATGCTCTGCCCCATATAGAAAATGGCCATGGGGCTGTCATAACATGCAATGGTATCAGAGGGACATGAATCTCGTTTGCATAGATTTGGCATTTATGGCATTTACGGGCATAGTTGATGCAATCCCTTTCTAAACTCAACCAGCAGTAGCCCAATCACATGACTTATTTCGCCATTCGGTATCCATTAGCATATGTATCATAGATCCCTTCATAGACCTCATCGAGGATTCTTCTGGCTTCTAAAGCGTCCACGCATCGGAGTAATACCTGGTCCCAACTCTTCTTATATAGCGCTTTGCCATCCAAAATGAAGTTTGCAACCATTCTTCGCATAGTTCTTTTATTATTTTTGGTGGCATAATTCGGGTATCATTGATTTTTGATAAACTAGAGGATGTCATAATACCGGGGCAAACCATTTTTTTCTTCCTTATTATTCTGGCAATATGTCAATGTTGAATGAATGCTCATCTAAATAGGGGCAACGTTCGACTCACAATTGACCTTAAACATGGATGATAAGGTGGCTAAGGTGTCAGTAATTTGATTTTCTTCCCAAGGCAAATATCGAAAGCTAACATCATCAAATTCTTTTCTTAGCTTTGAGATTAAACTTTTATAATGAGTTAGTTTGGTGTCATGTGTCTATCATTCCCCTTTCAATTAGTAAATGACAAGGGCTGAGTCTCTAAACACTTGTAAGGTTTGAATGCCCCTCTTAATGGCAACTTAGAGTCCCATGATGCAAGCCTTATATTTAGCTATATTGTGAGTGCAATCGAAGCTCAATCTCACAGTGAAAGGATAATGGTTTCCCTTCGGTGAGATTAAAATTACCCTAATTCCATGCCCCAATGCTTTGAATCACCATCAAAGAACATTTTTCAAGGTGAATCATTAGTGGTTGCATCTCCCACTTCAGATATGCACATTAGGTCTTCATCAGGGAATTGAAAGTCCAAAGGTTGATAATCATCCGTTGCTCAACCAGCCAAGAAATTTGCGATTGCACTACCCTAGATGACCTTTTGATTCACAGATACAATATCGTATTCAGAAAGTAGAACTTGCCACTTAGCCAATCTCCCTAACAATGTAGGGGCTTCACATAAGTATTTGACGGGATCCAGTTTGGCGATCAACCATGTGATGTGTTATTGTCTTAACCTCCTGACTGTCTAGACTAGAGTGTAACATAGCTTTTCTATTATCAAGTAGTTATTTTCATATTCTATGAACTGCTTACTTAAATAGTAGATAGCCTATTTTTTTTCTTGAATCATCATGCTATCCTAATACATAACCCATCAAACTATCAAAAACTGATAGATATAAAATTAAAGGTCTACTTAGGATTAGGGGTACAAGCACTAGAGGGCTTGAAAGGTATTACTTTACTTTATTGAAGGCTTTTTGACATTCTCTATTCCATTCTTTGGGATTTTGTTTATGAAGTAGCTAAAAGATCGAGTCACATTTGTCGGTCAATTGAGCTATAAATCAAGCTATATAGTTCAATTTTCCCAAAAAACTTTTTATTTTTTTGGGGTTTGAGGTGATGGAAGGCCTTGAATGGGCCTAACCTTGTCAGGGTCCACTTATATTCCTTTTTCACTCACAATGAAGCCTAATAACTTGCTGAATGTGACACCGAATATGTATTTGGCAGGGTTTAACTTGAGCTAATATTTACGAAGGCGTTTGAAGAGCTTTCACAAGTCGGCTCCATGTTTATTCTCTCTAAGTGACTTGGCGATCATGTCATCCACATAAACTTTAACCTCTTTATGCATAAGGTCATGAAACAATGTCACTATTGCCCTTTGATAAGTTACCCCAGCGTTTTTAAGCCTAAAAGGCATCACTTTGTAGCAAAAAGTTCCCTACATGGTCATGAAGGTGGTTTTTTCCATGTCTTCTGTCACCATTTTAATTTTGTTGTATCCTGAAAATCCATCCATGAAAGAAAAAAGTGCATTTTTGGCAATGTTATGCACTAGGGTATCAATATGGGGCAAAAAAATTGTCTTGTGGACTAGATCGATTCAAGTCCCTATAATCCACACACATTCGCACCTTACCATCCTTCTTAGGAACTGAGACTATATTGGCTACCCACTCAGGGTATTTGGCAACTTCAAGAAATCCTACTTCAAATTGTTTCTTGACTTTTTCTTTGATCTTCAGTAGCATCTCGGGTTTTATCCTCCTAAGCTTTTGCTGCACAGGTTTACACTTAGGTTTGAGGGGAAGTTTATGGACTAAGATGTCAGCATTCAACCCAGGAATATCCTAGTAAGACTAGGCAAACATATCTCGGTACTCTTGAAGAAGGCTTATCAAATGGTTTCGGATTGATGGCTTTATAGAGGTTTCAATTTTGACTTCTTTTTGGTCTTCTTTTATCCCAAGGTTTATGGTCTCGGTAGGTTTTTTCTAAGGTAAAATCTATTTTTCTTTTTGTTCAATTAGTCTGAGCATATCTAGGGGTACAAGGTCATCCTCAGAATCTTCTTCATACTTAACCTCACCAGCATCGATTGCTTGCTCAAAGTTGATTTCCTGAGTCTCAATATGAATATTCATGTCACCTTCATCTGAATACCTGAAAATATGAAAAATAACAATATAGGCAAAAAAGATATATGGAGGGACACAAAAATGGACACAATGAATGAAATGCATAATGCTCCATCATTTTCATTGATAATACTTAACAAAAGGCGCCCATACAAAGGATCCCACAATGCTCTTTGGCGAAAGCCTGTGGGTTTGCTTCATGGCATTACTTTGAAAGAGTTTTCAACAATACAGGGATTCCTATCTCAGTCTAGACACTTGGAATAAACTTTGGAGGGCATAAGTCAGTCTCTTCACCCAATGTTGATGGTTTTTCAATTGCATTGATAGAGAAATCCTCAAAAGTCTTCCCTAACACAAGCATGACATTTGTAGAGCTAGTGTTAACATGTCCGCTTGAGTGAAAATTCTTATGCAATGGTGAAAATGCCATAGGTTCATGCCCCATGTCTTGTCCTAACAAACGTGCTATTCTTTTCTCTCGATTCTTCTGGGCTTGCTTCTTTTTCTGCTATGCATTGAGCTTGAACCCCACTCCTCTCTTGCCAGTCTGATGGGTCACCTTTAGAGCTTTAACAACTCCTTGGAGGCAACCTCCAAGCCCTTTTTTGACTCGAACAACTTTGTCGATTATTAGTTTTAAGCCTATTTGCGTGCTTCTTAACAGATGAGGCTTAATCATGGGCAACCTCTCCTTAACATAGGTGGCATTGATGAACTTAAATGATTAAAAAGAGGGTTCTAGAATGCCCTCATTAGGTTCAACATATAGGGTATCGGTTGAGGTAGCAGTAATAATATATTCTTCTTCACTAATACTGATAACTTTGTTTCCAATTACAAACTTTAATTTTTGATGCAAAGATGATGGAACTGCTCCTATAGAATGGATCCATGGCCTTCCCAAAAGGCAATTATATGATGGAGCAATGTCCATCATATAAAAGTCAACCTCATAAGTACATAGGCCTCCTTGGAGTGGGATAGTGATGTTCCCTATAATGTTTCTACAAGTTCTATCAAACGCTCGCATGATTGTGTGATTGTTTCGAATATGAGATGCATCAATAGAGAGCTTATTCAGGCATGACATAGGCATTACATTCAAAGCTGACCCATTATCGATGAGCACCTTGGGCAATGTGCTTCCTTTATAGTATGTGGTGATGTGAAGGGCTTTATGATTCCCTCTTCCTCCTTATGGAATCTCATCATCACTCAAGAATATGTAATTGTCAGCCATGATATTGTTCACTAGATGATCCAACTGGCCTATAGAAATATCGGGAGAGACATACGCCTCGTTCAAAACTTTTAAAAGTGCATTTCTATGAGCTTCGAAGCTCAACAAAAGTGACAGTATGGATATTTTGGTAGGTTGCTTATTTAGCTGATCCACAACACTATATTCACTGTGTTTGATGAACTTAAGAAACTCCATTGCTTCTTTCTCACTGATCGGTTCCTTGGTGACTTTTGAATCTGACACTTTAGTTGCAGACTTAAGTGTTTGAAGATTCTGGCTAGTATCTTCTTGTTAAGCTTCATCTCTTAAGGCTGGTGGCGTAGAACACCTACCACTCCGAGTCAAGTGGCTTACCTCCAAAAGATCAATATTTGAGGCTAGTTGACTAGGTTCCCCGATAATTAAGGTTTTACTCTTATAATTCCAAGGAATAGCCTTGTTGTCTTCATAAGGGAATAGAGACAATAATTGAATGACCAGCCTTGGTGCGGATGGGACAGGAACGGCCTGAGGACATGATCGATTATCATACAAGATCAGTGGTCTCCCGATGCCATGGGAGAGATTATCCCCATCCCCTTCTATGGCATTAACAGATGGAAGTGCCTCTACGGTTTGAATAGTCAAAATCTATTTTTTACCATAAAATAAGATGCTGCCTTTCTTTATCATTCTTTGGACCATGGCACGAAACTCTTTACACATCTAAAGGGTATGACCATGTACTATAAGGAAATCACAAAAATTGTTGACTTCTTTCTTTTTCTTCCCGACCCCATTAACTAATTTGGCCTTTACCAGAATCTCCCAAATTATGCTTATTGGCGTTCTCAGTTTTTCCATATTTTTCATGATCTCGTAATTTTGCTCAGCAATAAACCTTTCTAGGTTTCCGTCTGCACAAGTTTGAGATGAACTGGCTCCTTTGTCAACCTTTGACTGTCGTGTTGCTTTGGCTTTTCCTTTCCTCTTGCCCCTGCCTGATTCTCTTTTCAAAGCCTCATCCATTATCCCATAAAATATGACTACATCCGTAAAGCTTTTAAGGGTTCTTTTCACCACTTCTTTATAGTATGGTGACTATAATGTGCCGATGAGCCTGACGATCATTTCCTTCTCTATCAATAATGGTTGAATTTGGGCGGCCTTTTCCATCCACCTACAGGCGTAATGCTTAGAGCTTTCATTTGGTCGCCTCTTCATACTCATAAGAGAAAGGAAAATTAGGACACCCTGGTCATTTGCTTTCTTCTCTTTGACGACATTAACGGATGGATTAGTTAGTTTATGACATTCCTCATAGAATTCTATCACTGATTTGTCCATCATTCCTTGGACCATTTTCAGAAACTATGAACATTGTTATAAATCATGCTCTTGAGCACAGTAGTAGTAAGAAGACTTCATGAATTCCTCTTTTAGGCTTACTATCCCAACTTCCCTAAATACTTGCCATACTCGACCCATTGGTGACTTTCTGACATATCTTTTGATCCAACTATCTTTCCCATCAATCACAGCATTTACCCTCCGTTTAGTGTGATTACAAAGCGGGTTGGCCCTAACATTTGGTTTGGGTCCCTACTTTATTTTGATTACGCCTCTTTTTAGTAGACCCTACACATTTTTCTTGAATAAGGTGCAGTTCTCGATTGAATGTCCCTGCACTCCAGCATGGTATTCACAATAAGCATTTACATCATACCAACTGGGGTATGGTGGAGATTTTGGGTCTAAAAACATTGGGGTGATCAATCGGTCGACTAATAGGTGATTGTAGACCTCTTCATATAAGTATGGTAAATGGTCAAAATGTTCCCTTTCTTGGGGTGCTTGATGATTACTTGAGGCTAAACATTATTTGTACTGTGAGGTTGCATGCTTAGAGGAGTGTTTTGAATAGGATTTGGTGTAAGGGTGACTATTGGAGCAATCACAGTAGAGTGAACTGCTGGTGTCATTTGGTAGGGGCTAAAACTTGGATACAACATATTTGGCGCATATACCCCTTGAGCTGAGCGTGGATTTTAAGGAAACTTTATGGTGTTGCAGCTGACAACATTTACTTCTTTTTCCTTTCTTTTACTTATTGGTTTCTTAATTGACCTGGATGATTCTCCCATAGATATTTTCTCACTCTTAATGGCATTATCAATCATCTCCCTCAGCAAAATTCTTCATGGCATTTCCCACCAACTTCTCATAGCAAGGAGCTTTCAAAGTGCCGATTAACATAACTATCATTTCCCTTTCAGTTAATGGAGGCTGAACCTGAGCTGCCTTCTCCCTCCATCTTTGGGTGTATTGCCTAAAACTCTCAAAGGCTTTCTTCTCCATGTTCATAAGGGAGAGGCAATTTAGGGCCCAGTTAGATACATGCTTATATTGGTCAAGGAATGCATGAGCCAAATCTGTCAATGTTTGAATCCTTATAGGGTCTAGCCTTATGTACCATCGAAGAGTTGCCCAGTTAAACTGTCCTGAAAGCAATGGATTAGTAATTTTGCATTTTCCTTATACCTGATCATCTTACGATAATACATCCAAAGGTAGGTAATAGGATCTGTGGTCCCATTGTATTTTTTCAACTCTGGCACCTTAAATTTATGCGAAATAATGAGACTAAAGACTAGTCCTAGAGTCTTCGCATCTATAATTCCAAATTTATCACTTCCCTCGATAGCTCGAAGATGTTTCTCTAAAGATTGGTATTTGTTTAAGTTTTCATCATTTTTTGAAGACCTTTTTGCCCTTTCTTGTTCTGCTTGTTCATTAAGATCTGGTACTATAGGTATAGCGGGTGAAGAGCCTTGAACCAAATATGGTGCTATTGCAGGATTGAGATAAATGAATGGTTGAGTTTATGGAAATCTTGCTGCTGAGAGATACTGTTCATGCAAAACTACCTTATACACATTATTGGCCTCGGTACCACCATTCAAATTACTTTCAAGGTTGGCCAATCCCTTGTTAGTGTCGATGATGCTCGCTTGCCCTTTATCCCTTAAAGCTTCGAACAACAGTTTTGTCAATTCTGCCATTTGACATTGGAGTTCTTCATTCCTATAGGCTAATTGTTCTTGAGATTCTCTGTACATTAGTTCTAGTCGCTCAATGCAGGACTGATGATCGTTCTCTATGGCTTTATGATAGGTACGAGTGTTGTAGCAATGGCGAGCTGAAGATTCCATGTTTCGGGATACCTTCACTTTAGATTATTGATGGATTACACCTTTAGAATGTGTCATGACATGACATGAAAATGGATATAAAGCATAAAAGGAATTATGTTATTGATGCAAAGTAGAAAAAGAATAATTGTTATTAATGCAAATGTAAGAGGGACAATTGGATTAGGAAACAGCTCCACCAATAGCGTCTTTCATTGAAACAATCAAAGTCTTGAATACATATGATTACATTCGAAAATGTGTAGCATGATTACATTGTATAATCACATGTTCTAAGAAATACAACAGTTCTATTCGCGAGCTCCAGTGGGTAAGATGCTACATGCTAGAGATCGAGTTGCGTCCATCATATATTTGACCTTCAACTGAGCTGCCTGAATTTGTTCAGTGAGATGGCGATGATGAGTTTGAAAATTTTGGCGTGCCTAATCGACTATTTGTTACCATTCTTGCTCCCGCCGTTCTGAAGCCCGCACTAATTCATCCACTTGATTTTGGCGAGCTTGTAAGGACTGCTCTAAGCCTTGAACCCTGACTGTTAACATCTCATTCTTAACTTGATTCGCTCTCAAATCTCAAACTCAAGCTTTAAACCATGCATGTCTCTTTTGATAAGTCGTTGCGAGGGTTCAAGTTCTGACAAGCTTCTCTTTATTATCTTTAGCCACTTTTTTCCACTGATGTAGTTCTTTTTCGATGGTGGCAATTTATGTTCTCCACTCGATTGAAGACTTGCCTTGGCATCGTGATTTGTTTGCTTTACTGACGGCCACATAGTCTTTCTTTAGACTTTTGAGATCTTCTTTGAGATAATTCTTCTCCTTATCATCTTGTTTTACCTCACCTTTACGTAAATAAAGGTCCATCTCAAATTGACTCTTTTTCTTCTTTAGATGGGCAATTTTCTTCGTAAGAATTATCTTTTCTTGTTCGAATTCCTGTCTAAGCAATTCGATTTCAGAAGGGAATTCTTCATCTACAGATACAACAGCGGATGGAGGCAAGGCATCATTGGTGTGACGTATCTTCCATTCATTATACCTTGAGGTCATACTACATCCTCTCCAGTATCTTTCTATGCAATGAGTTTGTCTCAAAGCATGGAAGGCCAACTGAATTTGACTTATAATTCGGCTTGCCATATTCAAGGTTGCATACCTCTAGGTCTTGAACAAAAGGGATAAATTGCTAACACAAAAATTGTCGAAGGACTAGAATAGGTGTGTAGCTGGTACTTCCCCATAACCCAATGAGTGGCACACAATTATAATCCCCACATCTATACATGATGGTTTCTGGCAAAAACCAAGCAGCCTTCCATGCCACTTTATCCCCGTTAAGATTTTGAAGTTTCTAAATCCATTATTCCTCAAACCTTTTGTGAAGCCATTCCTTGTCGAGGACTTTAGCGATAGGACTAAAGTCAGGGAAGAAATTGTACAGACTTTTTTTTTTTTTGGCAACAGTGGCTAACAAGCCACAGGTGAAGCATAGATGCAAAACCAATGAAACATCTTGTCCTGATTTTCTTGCAAAAATTAAGTGCTTGAATGGTTTCAGTGATGATAGCAAGTGCCGGGTTAATGTTGCAACATAGTTCGAGAAACGAGATCCGCCACCGTTGCTTCGACATAACCTAGCATCTTTGGGAAATGACTAGGCCATATATCACCAAAGCAAATATATCTTGCATTTTTTGAACATTGATAGAATTTGCCATTGCCTCTTTCAAACTAGCCTATGAAATGCACTCGCCATTTCCTTTCTTTTTTATGTGACCCTCAATCCATGCCTCGGGTGCACTGAGAATTTGGGCCAATCTTTTCTTAAAAGTTGGAGGGTTCAATGCCTTGCAATATATTCTATCAGTCTTGGCCCTCTCGATATTGAGCAGCAAGGTGTATTCCTCTACTGCAAGGGTAAATCCTCATGGTTGAAGTTAAACCATCGATATGCAGGGTTCCAAAATTAGGAAGTGGCTTGCAGCAAACTAACATCCAAATGGACCTATAGTAAAAGGGCAATGTCCCTGTATTTTTTCATGAATGATGATACTATCCCAATTGGTCTATATATATTTCAAATCTTGCTAGTCATTTTGATGATACCCTATTTTGATCTTTTTCATGCACTGTTGAGATATGCCTGGGTTTTAGGACATCCCTATCTTCACGCTACCGTCACTCGAACCAAGCTCGAACTTCCTTGAAAGATTTCAACTCTAAGGCAGACTGTTGCTCCATGATAGACACCCCATGGTAAACACTGCACTATTGGCCAATTGTCCCATGGCAATGATAATAATGAAATAATGCATGCAAAAAAGAACAAAAAAAGATGATAAGTTAGCAACTATACAAAGAAATAAGCACACAAAGAACAAAAGCAACAAAATGAAAATGCCATGTAGAAGTTTGCCCCAAAAATAAACGATATGATGCATAGAGGCGAGCATACCATCAGACAGCATCACAGCATATCTACGCTAAGATTGCCTTTATGCATAGTGATACAATACCACATAAGGACAGGCCTGACCAAACAAATGGTGACGTTCGTTCGTCAATATCTATGTTAAGTCATCAGCATAGTGACTTATTTTGGTCAGATTATGAACTTCTAGCATCGTAGTTGTGAACATTCGCTCGTCATCACCCACTTGCTAAGGAAGGGTGAGCCATAGAACATTATAGCATACCCTAAAGAAATGATCATAAAAATAACATGACAAATGTAAGGGACGATGTTCACCTATCATCACTTGTATAATATGGTATACAGGAGTAAAGGTAAAAAGTGTTTTCCTGAGTGACCCTATTCTCTGGGTTATTCATCAGCATTTTAGTATGGTTTGACATCGTTTGGCTCGTAGGGCTCACTATATGAGTTTAAGTAGATGCCTAGATAGGTATCTGAATTGCTCTTCCATCTAGTAAAAATAGCAAGGCACCCCGATCCTAGGCCCATCGTGTGTCTAGCAGAACAGGTTTGACCCGATACATGTATTTCTCTATGCAAATACGGAGAGTTACTCACGAAAGACATAGGTAATTTACATCTCGGAAGGTCTTGCCATGTCTATGTGGAGGTTTACTCACGAAGACAGATGGCTCCCTTCCTCCTAATAATTAGGATCCTAGCCTTACCATGGCGTTTGGTGGGATCTAGTGCAAAATGAAAGTGCACAGTGTGCATCGAGAAAACTATTAAACCGTTTTTTATTTTACTCCATAATACCATACTTATTCAAATCAACATTCATTCAAAAAGAAAACGATCCCTAAAAAAGAATTACAAAATAAAGGCATAAAAAGTAAAATATTAGAAGGCAAAAGAGAGGGAATTATATCTAAATAATTATGGAAATCGAAGAACCAAGGATCAAGCAAGACATAGGCCTAACTCTCTAAGTTATTCCCAAGTGAAGTTTTCCCGAACTGTCGATGTTCCACATGCCCGGCCTTTACAAACTTCGAACAATCTGAAGGGCCAAAGCGCGCTTGACTTAAAAATATGATGATGTTTGACATGAAGGAGTAAAAGACCGTCCGACGAATCACCCATCCGACTAGTCTTGGATGGCCACCACAAAGTGGCCATAAACTTTGAGTCGCCACCAATCATTTTAAGTTAGGCATGACTAGACGCCTATTGAAAATAATACCAGAGCTTTGTTATTTTAGGTCTGGGAGTTGGTTACGTGTGGGGAAGGATTAGCACCCCTACAACACACGAAAATCAGTACCATTTAACTATTTCTTACTTGAATCTCGATTTCCTTGGTTTCATTTTTATCATTATTTAAATATGACTCCCTCTAATGTGTGAAATTTTGTAAAGATACGAGTCTAAGTTTTAATGAAAATTTTATCACCTATGCGCCTTGGAAAGGTGAGAAATATAAGGGATTTTTGAAGAAAATGAACTCCGAATAGGTTTTTAAGATCAAATATTTAATGTCTGACACTGGAGAGATACCGACACGAGATATCATTTTATGATTTTGAAAATAATTCTTTTAAAGCATGAATGTTCGAGGTCCCCACAAGAGGAAACGTATAAATAAGATAGGAAAGAAAACAATAAATAAATCCCCACAAAAAAAAAACACATAAAATATATAAAAAAGAGGGATGATCAAAATGTATCTGATAGTTGTCTTCGATTATTGATGAATAACTAAAAAGACAACGTTGAGACTTAGTCGAATTTAGTGGAAATTTAAGGAGAAAAAAAGGTTTTGATGACTTGAGGATATCCTGAAAAAAAAGTTTGGATTTTGGAAGGAATGTGGAGAGGGGGGTTGGAATATCCCCTTAGAAGAGTGGGGTTGGAGTATTCTCAAAGGTAAAAATTTGATGTCATTTTGAGATAAAAGCAGGGTTAGAGTATCCCTTAAAATGGAAGTTTGATATTGGATTTGAGTTAAAAACGGGATTGGAGTGTCCCCTAGGAGTAGTGGGTTGGAGTATCCCCAAAAATGGAAGTTTGATATTAGGTTTGAATTAAAAATGGGGTTAGAGTATCCCCGAAAATAAAAATCTTCGACGTTAAAAGGAATAGATCATATTTTGAAAAAAAAATCTCTAAAAATTGAGAGCCGAAGGTTTGGCTAAAATGTTCCCTTTTTTTTTAGCCTTGGTCCATGTCTAAAGGGCTTAGGCCGTGGGAATGAGCCGAGTAGATCGGGAGGCATTCGAACGCCTCAATAAAAGCGTTTCGAAAGTTGGGTTAGAAACAGAGGACAGCGTTGCATCGTTTCTCTTTGTGAATTTATTTTGAGCTCATCGGGAGTTCCCCAAGGGTAAACAAGGTACTGTTGGAAAGGTAACTCGGTGAGGATCAATATAAAATTATTACAAAAATCCTAGAAAATTTCCTCCTAGGTGGAAATATTTTTCACATTAAGGATTGCTTTGACACTGACAGCATATGTAGGGGAAGTAGGGCAGTTGACTTTGAAAAATCATTTTGGACTCATACAGAATTGTTAAATCGTAAAAGATACCTTTACGAAAAGGGAATTTCACGAACTTTTTGTGAAAAAATTCGAAAAATCCAAAAAAATCATCTAGTGGGCTGAATCGGCACAAATAGAATGTGAATTACTGATTCTAGGGGTTCCAGATAGCAAAACTTCAAAAAATTGTAACTCCTTCATCCGGAATGATCCGAGGGCAAACAAGACACCATTAGAAAGGTGATTCAATGCCCTTATAGAAAAAAATGTCAAAAAATTCGTGAAAAATTGTTTATGGTTTCAAAAATAATTTTTCAAGTCATGAATACATTGCTACTAGCATAAATAAGAGGAATTTTTTATTTTCTCGAACTTATTCTGGCTAAATTCGAGCCATGGACACCCAAAATCTGTGGCAGAAAACAATGAGTGACATAGGCTTCACAAGCTCATCTAAGCAATCCCAGAGTAGTTTGGGACAATGAAACAACCCGTTAACCATGCGACAAACACAAGGATTTAAGCAAAGATCAAGGCATGAACAAATTTTGACACTAAAAAGGACATTATATTTAAAAAATTTGCTTCTTTTAACCTTGAATCTCAAAATAAATAGCTTAATATTACCCCAAGATTAAAGTGTCAATTTGTGAACAATAATAGACCAAGATTAATCCCATTATTTGGGTTAATCTTAATCTAACTTAGGGTATGTCTTAAAAGAATAATAATAGTATATATGTATATATATATTAGCACAACAAGCAAATATGATAAAAAAATCAAATGCAAATATGATCAAGAGACATTTAGATAAACATAAAATATGGCCTTAAGCATAAAAAAGTCATCCTCGTCGCTACACTCGTTTTACATTTTTGTTGACATTTTATACTTGAAGTTAGGGTGAGGCTCAGGCGCTGGTTTACTCTTTTCCATATTGGTGGCTTGGGTTTGAACCAAGCCATACCACACAATTTGTTTTTTTCCCTTCTTTTTTTCTTTTTTCTTCATCTTCCATTCTTTTTTTTTCTTCTTCTTTTTTTTCTTCTTCTTCTTTTTTTCTTCTTCTTCTTCTTTTTCACCCTAAAACCAGACCGCAACAGGAAAAGAAGAACCCAAAAATAGACCACCGCTCACCGATGATGGTTGACTCTTAAATTTCACCTTTAGACTCTTTTAGACCTTTTCTTTCCAAATCCGGAGTCGGATTTTCCTAAATCTTTTTAGATTTTTCTAGATCTACAAGAGAAGTTCAAATTTTTTACCTCAAATCCAGCGTCGTCCATCATTAATCATTCCCAAACTCTAGTGTGTTTTTCCCTTTCGTATGAGCTTCTTTTTCATCGTTGGGATTTTCAAAATAAGCATCGAAACCTCTGTAATCAAAAAATCCCACTTTAAATTTTTGATTTTTTTTGAAAGCTTGTGTTTTGTTTTTTTTTTTTTGAAATTCTTAAAAAATTTTTTTAGCCCCCTTTTTTTCTCTACTGGTTATATACACCAAGAAAAAGCTAAAACGGTTGGTGGTTTGGGGACCAGATCCATGGTAAAAGCTGCCATGGATGGTTCTATAACCCTAGCAAAGCGGCTGCCACCCTGAGCATGGCAGTCGTTCCCTTTTTTTTTGTCTTTTTCGTTGCTTTTTTTTTTCATTTGTTTTTGTCATTTTATGACCAAAACGTAGCCTTGACGTATGGGTCATAAGTGACCCTTTCCATAAAGGTGGCCTAGGTTCGAAACCCATGCCACTCATTCTTTCTCTTTTTTTTTTGGGTCTTTTTTGGTTCTTTATTTATTTTTTTTTTATTTCATGACATAAAATCATGTTTGGCGTATGGGTCAAAATGACCTAACTTATAAGGTGGCTTGGGTTTGAAACCCAGGCCACTTTTTTCTTCTTCTTCTTTTTTTTTCTTTCCTTTTTTATTAGTTTTTGTGATTTCATGACTAAAACATGTGCTTATGGTGCTGGTCATGGGCTATATATATTCACAATGGTGGCCTTGGTTCCACTCGTTTTTATTTATATATATATTTTTTGTATTTTTCCAAATAAGCCTAAATTAAAATGAATTAAGCCCAATTAATTCTGGATCCAACAAACCCAAATTAAAAATGGCTGAATTATTTCGAATAACGAGTGTTCGAAAAATTACCCAGACAAATTTTCGTGTCTATAGTCATCAATAAGCAGAATGAAATATCTACTGCCATTGAGAGATAAAAACTTCATAGGACCACAAACATCTTCTTAAACCAATTGAAGTTTTTTTTATGCTCTACAAGCCTTATTTGCAAGAAAAGGTAATTGATTTTCTTTCTTAAATGGGATGCTTCACGTACATCACTACACCTATGGATTTATGCCAAATTTGTTACAAGTTCATTCTTGTGCAAGTCAAGCAAAGTGTTATAGCTAACATGACCTAGTCTTTTGTTATAAAGAATAGTTTTATCTATGACACTAGCTAAGTAATAGAATTCAAAGAATTTAGGTTTAAATCAAAGCTTTTTTTCTTCCATGCCAATAGAAATAACTCCATTGCCAACTGAGTCATAAATCAAGCATATCTTGTTTTAAAGATAATAAAGTAGTTTTTTTTCCAAATAGTTCGCCAATACTGAGTAGGTTTTCATCTATTTCATGTACTAAAAGAACATCAATAATAATTTTAGTACTTGATGGGGTGTTTACTTTTGCATCTCTCTTTCCTTTGTATCTCTCTATTGCCTATTTTTACTTTTAAAGTGTAGGATCTATTAATCTCCTTGAACATGCCTTAATCTGCCATGATATGGTTTGTACAAGCACTATTTATTAACCAACTTATCTTGACTCCAATGCTAGTTATATAACAAGATGCAACACACATCTACTCCTCTTGCTTTTGATTCTTATCAATAAGTTAAATTTGTGTTATCTATTACTATTGACCTTTGTTCTTACAAACTTTCTCCACCACCGTGAACCCTGGTTAGATTCAGGCATGATACACTTTTTAGTTATTAGGAGAACCCAAGTACTCTTTTTTGAATCCAGGAAACAGCTCTCAAAGATCTTTTTTCCTTTTGGAAGATACAAGAGTGAAACAATCAACCTATTGAGATTGGAAGACCCAAAAGATTCTTCCAATGTGTCATTTATGGGTCCAATGGAATTCATAGGTATAGGAAGAAGCCTTGTCAAATAGAGATTTTTTTCGACCATATTTCGATTGTTAATACGATATATAAGGACCGCTACTACAAATAATACTACACCCTTAATCGTGAAATATTGATTGCTTGTTGAACCTTGTGAATTACGTGAAAGTAGGATACTCCAAATTCGGGGGTCCAAGAGTTAAAAATTCATTTTTCTTGTCTTTTATAATTTTTCCATTTTATTTTTTATTGTGTTTGTTCTCTTAGTCAGATCTTTTATTTTTCTCTGTTAATGAATAATTTGTCCACTCCATAGATTAAATTTGGAGGGATGATTTGTGAATCATCTTATTATTGATTATCGAATCTTTTTTATGAAATTTATATTTTTTTTCATTTTTTATTATTATATTTATAATTTAGATTACTTGGTATAATATATTTTAAAATCATCATTTAACCTCCCTTTTTTCTTTTTTACGGTCTTGAATTAGATTGGATAACAAGAGTGTCTAATTAACTAATGAATGGTTGTAGAAGGGTTGGAAGATACTTTGTATACAGACTGATGAAAGTCTCTGAGTGTTCAGGCATCCAATTAATATTAGATCATTACTTATATTTATATCATATTTACCTTCAATGAATATTATCTTTATATTGATATTGTTTTTGTTTATTCAATTTCAATATTATGAGTCCTAATTTAAATAGGAATTCTTATGGTATCAATTTAGGGTCTACGATTTAAAAAGAAAATGTTCTTTTTATAGAATGATTCCCATTTCAATCGATTTCATTCAATTCAATGATTGACCAAAAGAAAATTTTATTTTAATAAATAATAAAATTAAATTGCATGAACTTAGCTCAATCAAATACTGATATTGATTTTTTATTTTTATGCAATGACTTGGTCTAATGAATTTGTCCATTTAGATTTGAGATAATGACAAATAAAAAGAAAAGACAAATTTACAAAAAATGATATTAAAAAATAACATAGTGGATATTTTCTTTT
Organism: Adansonia grandidieri; assembly: GCA_038382065.1. Lineage (NCBI taxonomy): Eukaryota > Viridiplantae > Streptophyta > Magnoliopsida > Malvales > Malvaceae > Adansonia > Adansonia grandidieri. The sequence continues at coordinate 8,993,266 of JBBYHK010000013.1, forward strand.
TCCACCATCCTTAGTGCTCTTTTTTCCTCTTTTTTTTTTCCCTTTTCTAGCTTATCATTATAACTTTTCTTTCTTTTATTAGATGAACATCCTACCCTATCTTTCTTTCTTAGTTGAAAGGTACCTTTAGCATGCTTCTCTTTGCTCTTTAGCATAAAGAACATCTATCAATTCATACAAAAGATGTTGGCCAAATCTCTTGAATCTTCAAGTGGTTGGATCTTTGACTCATACCTTTCTAATGGACTAGTAATAACCCTTTTTTACAACCTTCTTGTCTCTAAACTCATCTCTAAGTAACCTAATGCGAATGACAATGGCTAAAATCCTATGTGAGTATTGCTTGATAGTTTTATTATTTTTCATCTTTAGGTTCTTAAGCTGCTATTGCCTGGTTTTCTTTAATCACTGAAACTCCTCCTCGAACTTGACTAATGCTTGCTTTGATGTCTTACAAATTATAATCCTTGTGAAAATGACATCACTCCATTTTATATTTAAGAGATAGCTTTATATTTCTTGGCATGCATGTCATTGTGCTACTTGATCTAAGCCATTATAGGATTGCCTTCAAAAATGGTGGATCCATGTTTGTTTCAACCATTTCCCATAAGTCGTATGCCTGCAGGTAATCTTTATTTTACTACCCAAATATAGTAGTTTTCACCAGCAAAGACAAGAGGTGGAGATCGAGAAAAAGTATTTTGAAGACATGGTTATAAAATCAAACAATTTTGAGGTTTTGTGTAAACTAAAACCAGCTTTTGTTCTTCCAAGAACTCTCTCAAAAATGTATCAAAGAGCTCAAGTCCTCTAAGATAATAACTCTAATACTAATTGTTGTATATTTTTCTCAAAGAATAAAAAAATGAAAATGAAGAGAAAATAAAGGTTTCAAGGCTACCATAAAGGTTCCCTACTTCTTCATTGTAAATTATTAATACTTATAAGTTAAGATACATTGATTTCCAACTACTACGAAGACTTTTTCTACCTTTTTTCTCAGACAACTTGGTAACACACGTAAAAGACTCAACAAATACCAATATCTTCATCACATAAACAATAAAGTAAAAAGCTAAAGATATAGCTCTGCATTCTAGGGCCACTAAGGCAACATTAGAATATAAAATTTTAGCACCAGGTGGCCATTTGTTAACAAAAGCAAAGAGCAAGAATGTAAGAATTCTCTTATTAGAAAGGCATCTTAAATTCGTAATGCCTTATAATCTTGTAAGAAGATATCCATAGAAACCAAAAGGTATTAGTCTATATCCTAGAACCAATCCAATTGGATGAGGGATATATATTTAACAATGCAATCTATCATTATACGCTAGAGATACAAGTTTTTCCTTCATGTTAGTACAATAACAAATAGTTATTAAGTACCGATTGGATAAAGTTTATGGAACATAAAGCTTTGCAAAGGAATTGTAAAGTTATAATTGTGAGATCTTTACGCATCAAATGCATATTCCTAAAACTGTTTATGGTCATCGTATTACAAAGATGGGGCATTGGCAATGCTTAAAGACTAACATGCTTGAAACATCAGAATAAGGGAAAAAAGTACTTCTTTTCTTGTTTTTCCTTCAAAGTGATTATTTTGGATAGAAGTAGATTTCACCCCTTGAAATTTATTTGATTTAGGAAATATCTTAAGCAACTTGGCATTGATAGTCATAAATAGTTTTTTTTTTTTATTAACAAAGTTTTTGCCCTCTGTATGGTATCTTGATTTTTTTTAACCTTTCTTTAGCTCTTGAGCAAGAAGTTCTCGATTTCCAGCAGTTTCCATAGTAAACTCCATGTCATGAGCAGAGTAGCTAATTCTTCAAAGGTCTTAGGCTTGATGCCTTGAAGAATGTAACACAAGCACCAGTTCATGCCTTGTATGCATATGTTAAAGGGAGAAGACTTAGACAATATTTGCTTACAATTAAAGCTTAAATTCCTCCACCTGTGGATGTAGTTGGTGACTGGCTCATCCTTGTCTTGGGGTGAGATTCCAAGTGCAATCATGTCAACGAATGTTGTAGAATCTATTGAAAAACTTATACTTAAGTTGTTCCTAACTATAATTCATCCCAAGCTCAAAATTAGTGTTCCAATCAAAGGCATTGCCTTTTAGTGATTGAAAAACCATTTCACCATGAGATCTTCATAAATTCTACCATTATTACAAGTTTCTATGAAGTGCACAATATGTTGGCATGGATTTCCTTTTCCATCATACTATTAGAGCTTTGGAGATTGATAATTCTTAAGCATCTTTAGATGATCGATCATTTGAGAATACGACTTGGCATATGAGTATGAAGTTGAGTGACACTGTCAACTTGATCTTTGATAGCCTCTTTGATGAGCTCCTTGAGTTGAAAAAAAAGAACCATCTTGAAGTTTTTCAATAGCCTTGGTAGAAATTTAACTAACTTCGTAAAGAAATTTATGTTGATTGGCTTGCAGTAACTTGGTTATTTCCACTTAGAGCTTTAGTTTTTGTCATCGTAAAAGCAATTTAATCATCCTTTTCTTTGATACATGTTGCAAAAGATTCTACAGATTTCATAAGAAGAGCCAGTTGTTCTTCTAAGGAAGTACTGCCAATTGTCATCACAACCACGACATCCAAATTTGATGATAACCTTTGGCAAAGAGTGCTATAGATATTTCTTTATTTAACTTTTAATTCGAAAAAAGACTTAAAATTTGGATAGTTACAAAATTTCATTTAAAGGACCATTGGAATTTAAAAACTTGAACTTTGAAGAAAAGAGATAAAAAGTAGATATTTCTTCATTTTTTTTAATTCATGAGAGATTTCTTCTTAAAACTTTGGAAAAGATTTGGGTCCTTATGTAAGGTGCTAGTTAGCCAAGGGAAAGATAATCAATGTTAAAAAAAAGTAGATCAGAGGTCAAACCTATAAGATCTTTGAAACTAGTTGGATCGAACGATCTAGATTTTGATAAATTTAAATATAAATTAAATAATTTTAATATAAAAAAAGTATTAAATATAGTCAATAAATCAAAAAATATATTTAGCTAAATAGCATGATCTTTAATACAGATCTAGTAAGTTAAAAATTCAAATGTTATTATATAAAATATTTTTTAGAAAAGAAAATACTATTAATAAACTTAAATTTTTTGTTTTTTTTCCAAAATTTTAACTGATTTTTACTGGTTCAACTAGTTTTCCCCAGTTCTTTAAAACACTTCGATTGAACTAGGCGCTTATTTTTTATTTAACCAGTTCGATCAGCCAGCCTAGTCCAATTTTTCAGTAGTGAAGATGGTTCTTAAATAATATAGTTTCACCATAAAAGAGCTGTAAAATAACTTATTTTCCTTTTCTCTCCCTTAATTAATTTGATAAATTAAAGTTACAATTTGATTGGTCAAGCCATGTGTATATATTCAATTAATTTATAAAATAATTAATTATATATAATCACATATAATGTCATTGATTCCACATGGTGATACATAATTTAATTGAAAATTCCTTATGTAAAAGAAATTTCAATTGACACATGACAATTTATGATTGATGAAAAATTTTTCCTTCTACACATTCATTGTATAATTGGTTAGCATTTCCAAGTCATCTAGAATTTTGGGAATGATTAGATTGATAATTTATATTGTATCTTTTTTGTGTATTTTTATATGTCATTAATTATTTTAAGATATTATATTTTTATAAATATTGATACGTTAATAATTTGTATTATATAATTTTTAATATTTTTATATATTTATTTTATGTTTGCATTATTTTTATAATATATTTTAATTATTTTTAATATCATATTAAATTATGATATCATGTCAAAACTTACTCGGAGTTCAAAAAGTTTAGAACTTGAGCGCCATGATTGTCCGAGCAAAGATCAATGATTCTTTGCTCGTATGCAACTATAGTCCATATGTAAAGGATGTCAAACCTAGAAGAATTGGGCCGTCGTTGTAAAATGCGGGTCCGACACAGGAATATTTCAAACGGCAAAATTACTACCACTGAGCCACACCAAAATCCCTTGACTTGGTGTCAGCAATGAGGCCAAGCAAAACCTATGGGTATTTCTCAATTTGGGTCAGGCCCTGCCGAGCTTAGTCGAGCGCCGCCCCTCTTATAAGTACTGTAGATTAAAGTATCCACTGTCAAGCCCAACTTTCCTTTTGCTGAAATCTTCAAACCTGCGAACATTTAATGGTCCAAACTCTAAATTTACAACTTAAGTCTAGTTTAATATTATCGTTGTAGTTGAAAAAAAAAATGATCTAAAAAAAGAGCGTTCGGAAATGATCGTGAAAAATTATTGTGAAAAGTTATGATTTGAAACTTTTGAGTATTAGGCTTTTACTGTGAAAGTTATTGTATATAAATAAAATGTGTAAAGAGAATATAATATTTAAGTATAAATAAATCATTTTTAATAGTACCAAGATGTATAAAAAAATTTGTGTGACTTTATAATACAAAGTTATATGAATTTATAATTTTATATTCTATTAAAAAAACTCAAACTATTTCAAGTTAAAAAACAAAAACAAAAACATTACATTCTCTTTTTATTTTCATTTTGAGTTAAAAATAGAAAATATCTAATTATGAAAAAGCTATATAAATTTAAAAAGAATAAAAACTTATTTATACAAACAAATGAAAATTTTAATGAGGGATAATTTTTTTTGATAATATTTTAATAGAAAGGGTGGCTGGGACTTTCCTTCAAACCATGATTTGCAAACCGCAAAAAAAAACAAAAAAGATTGATACAAATTCTTTTTAAAATATAATAAAATTGTTAAAAATTAATATAATAAAAATATAAACTTTTAAATTTTTAATTCGTATTAATAAATGTAAAATTTTCACTGGCCATAAATCAGAAAGACGTATTGAACATAAAAGCCCAAGTTACGTTTTATTGTAGGCATACGAAAATCCTGCGCCCCATAAATATGTCCCATCATCCGAATTACGCCATGTTTTCATTTAAAAAAAAAAAAGAATTTATTGGCATATTTAGGATCCTTTTGTTTTGTATAAAATAATTTTATTAAAATATATTTTTTTGTGAAAAATAATTTAATCGAATTAAAAATTAATTATTTTTTTAAAAAATATAAAACATTTTTTGAAAGTTAAAGTAAAGCAAAAATAATTAATCCTATAAATATAAAAATCAGTATTTTTTTAAAGCAAAGTAAAAAGATCGATTTTAAAATGTAGTGATATTTTTTCTATCATGCAAGTTTTCAAAGAAAAATCAAACACGAAAAATAGTTTATGTAAAATCATCAATACATAAAAATAAGTCAACATTTTCACAATCCTATTGAATAAATAGATTTTTAAATTTTAATTTGAATCAACCCAAACTCGAGACTATGTATAACTTGGAATTATTGGAAAATATACATATATATATATATATATATGCCTCTCTAAATTATGGGTTTAAGCTTTTTTATGAAGGCCAAAACAAAAACATTCTCATATTCTTCCCTTTCCTATAACGTGAACCCAAAAGATTTAAACCGTTGTTAACTTGTATAAGAAGGCCAAAACGCATGGTACGGGGAGGGATTTTATTTTATTTTATTTTATTTTATTTTCAAATAACTCCAAATTATTCATTGGCACCAAAAGAGGAAAAACGAAAGTGCCGTTAGTGGGAATCAAAAAATAAAAAATGGTGGAAATGTTGTTATGAACACGTGGCGTGCGGCATAGTGTGGATGACGGGGCACAGTTACGAAGCAGAGTGGATTTTGGATTAATTTCATGTCATTCCGTATCGCTGCTGCTGCCAATGTACAGAATGAACATATTCTTTGGGCCATAACGCTATTACAAGTATTATTATTCATCCAACAACATTCATCACATCAAATGCCTCTCAACTCGAACAATATTACAATCTGCGCCAGCCAGCAGAGCAGTGCAGTGCAGCCTCTTCTTTCTTTTCAGTTTTACCTAGGAGCTGCTGCCTCTATACTTGATCAGTTTGGTCCAACCCCAACCAAGCACTAAATCATGATTAATTCGAGTAATTTAGTATTAACTTTTGATTATGGGTTCGAGTTTTTGTCAGGACTACTTTTGGTATCAAAAAGTATTACATCGCTTAAACTTAATTTACAAGTTAGAGCTGCACGAAATGGTTTTTTACAGTTTTACCTTACGTTTAATCATAATAGATAAATGTACTTCGTACTGCAAAAGTTTGTTTCTCTATTTGAAAAACTATAATGAATAAAAATATTAAAGCTTGTTGAGTAGTGTGATGTGCTCCTTAACGCTGAAAAACACGGGAAGCCAACAGAGAAAATGGGAGCAATAAATATTAGGAGTTAAACCCTTCCAACCACCCCCTTTTCACTGGGGGGAAAACAATTAAAGTGGTATACTGCTGGCAGATAAGTACACGGACCACAACAACAGATGGGTGTATTATTACCCCTAATTACAACGGTTGCAAAGCAAAATCTTCGAAATTTCAGAGAAGATTAAAAGGGTGAGACAGAGAAAGATCAGAGAGAGCTTTAATTTGTAAGATGGAATAAGCTAAGGCTCACACATGCGGGGGCAGGCCCGGCCCTAGTACTTTTATGGGGGTTCGATAGAACTGTACCAGCGACTAGCATTATACTTTCAATCTTTGAGTTCTTACGTAGGCGATGTTGTTAGATGAAAGAAACAAAAATCCAAAACTCAAACAAGTTTGAGAAACGGAGAGAGAGAGAGAGAGAGAGAGAGAGAGAGCCATGTGTTGTCACATCATAAAGTTGTGATGATTACAAACAGTAAAAGCTATGGCAGGGGAAAGATCCTCAGCCAGCTGATCCACCCACTCTCCATTTTTTCCATCTTTGTTTACCACTCTCTTATCTTCTTTGGACGCTTCCAGGGACGGATCAAAATTCCATCCAATCTTGAATTCGCCATTCGGATTTGATGAGAAGTGCAGGGCACTTTATTTAGGAGGAGCGTGGTGGAGCCTAGAAGTTTCCTTCTTACAGTTTAGTCTGTCACCCTGGAATAATTGCTCCTTCCTATCACTATGCTTTCAGAATTTGAAGCAAGGACTCGCCAATAAACCCTAGTTTCTATTATAATGCAAATGACATGGGGATGCCATGGAAAATGCATAGGCTAGAAAACTTGTGCATTTTCTATCTGCCTGTGACCAGTCTTCATTCGCAAAGCTGTTTATATATATATAAATATATATAAATTGTAATCACCAAATAAAAATCACCACCAAAAAGATTTTCTTTGCCAGTCTATCTAACATTGGTTTTTGTGTGTTCATAAGTCATTCCAAGGCTACTGTACCTCATCTTTGAGAAGCTCGGAACACAGCCCTGCCTGCCCCCCATCACCAAGCATGAACTCTTAGTTTCGCTTTGTTTATTTTGGTGTTTGAATTGGACAGATTAAATCTCAAGATGATGGTAGATGGCTACCTCTTTTTGTTGGGTGAAATTTTTAAGGCTTATTTCCTTATGAATTCATTAAATACTCTGCAGCATCTCTGCCACCATGTAATCATGATATGCAAAATGCAAAGAATTGTTACTAGAGAAATACAAGTGGGATGGGAAAGCTTCCAAACTCGAACATCAGTATTTAATACCAAGGTTTTAAATTAAACTGACGGTGAAGACTTAATGAGAAACGTATTAGGCAATGTCGACAACTTGTTCGAAATCAAATTTGGAATTACGGAGGGTTGTGAAGATTTGCATAGGAGAGTTAAGTGCAAGAAAAAGACAACAGCACGACTGCATGTTACTATTCTTCTATTCTACGTATTGATTGCAACACCTTTCACTTCCCTTCCCCTCCCTCTTTGTCGTCTTCTTCTTTTTAATTACACATTTTTAAATGTGAAAAGATTAAATTAAAAATTGTATATAACTATTAAAATATTTATATCATCATCTTATAAATTTCTGTAATATAATAAAATAATCATGCATAAAATTTAAATATAAACCCATACAAATATGTTAAGCTAAGAATTACCTATGGCAGGCCAACTACATTTACTTTATATATTTTCATATAATGAGTAAAAAAACAAGTATCTAGAGATAAGAATTATATTACTATATTTCTTGCTTCAAACTTCATAGTCACCATTTCCTTGATTTCTACGATATCATATATTCCATATGAGTGACTTGCAAACATCCAAAAGAGAAAAAGTGCTAGAATATACTTACACAAATCAGTAACAACAATCAAAAAGAAAATCTTCAACCAGAATAACAACAATCATATAGGAGAAAATTCCCCATTAATGAATAAATATTGACTTGAGCTTGACTATAAAATGCCCAAGAGCTAAAAGAATAGTGTAAATTTATATTTAATGTATTGTTAATATATAAATTTATACAATAATAAATTATATCATGCTAATTATTTAAAAAATTTAAATATTATATTTATTTTTAAAAATTTTAAAATATTTTATTTGTTTATTTATATCATTGCATAATTCACCGTCAATGTCTAAAACAAAAGATGGAGCCCCGTAAACAACTTTTGAGCAAAGTTAAAATGATTAAACACATCTTCTCAAAAAAAAAAGTGCATATACATATAACCTCACGTCCAAAAACTCAAAAATAATTCATTAAACTAAATTACCTAGTAATAAACAAAAGCCGACATATAAATCTTGTTCTAAATCTTATGAGCAGGCGAATATGGAAACTTTTCCAAAGCCAATAACCCAACTCAATTATAAGCCAAAAGAAAGAAAAACCCAACTTAATTTCTTCAAATTTGTTTTATAACTAACCAAGAACTTGTTCAAAAAAAAAAAAACACCGAGATGAGATAGAAAGAAGACGATTTTAATCATGATTTGACTGGTAATGGCTAGAAACATCAACGACTTGACGAAGAGATGGTCTGACGATAAAGGGAACGAGCGATTGGGCAGTTGGAAGGATCGGCTGTGCAGCTAATAAAGGGCTGGTGGTAAAGTGACTGTGACTACGGCTATAAAAGAGAGGTGCGTTGAAAATTACTTGAATATTTGATTCGAGTTATTAATTTTTTTATTTTAAATATACATTATAAATTTTTTAATTAAAATAAAAATATTTTAAGTTGTCAGTTTAAAATTTAAAAATAAATAATTTTAAAATTTAATAATAATTAAAATTTTTTATTAAATAATTTAATAAAATAAATTTAAATAATTTAATTAAATATAAATTTTAAAAATAAAATTTAATGGAAGTCAAAGTAAAATTTAGTTATAATGTAAAAGATGAGCCTCTCGAGCTTGTCGAAGGGAGTCTGGCCTTTATTTGTAATTTGATTTATCAAAGATACAATGGACCGAAAGTTTATTTTTCACATCGAAATGTAGCATTTATACGTCCAACGTCAGTGAATCTTTACACTTTTATAATTTAACATATTAAAATATTAAAAAATATTATTAAACTAAGGCAATAGTTTTTATGACGAAATATAAAAGCCCAAACAGTGGTATAGTATTTTCCGAAAAAAAACTCATCTTATTGGGTTTACGAAAAGAAAAGTTTGAAAATCCGAGTTCCCATGCATGCTCCATATATATATTGCTCCTAAATAACGTAACTGAGAAGGTAAAAGATGTGAAAACAGAGGAGAGACGCAGAGACAGGTGCTTATTAGTGACGGTTAAGTCACCTTGCTTGCAATGCTATTCCCTGTTCTTTAATTGCTTCTTCACTCCATTCCCTTCCTCTCAAATCAGTCACCGTTTTAACTGTTGATAAATAGTATAGATAGACTTCTCATTTGGGAACACAAAATCACAAATACAAACTCCTATCTCTTACTTAAAAAAAAAGTCAGAAATTTAAATAACTAAACCATTATTTTATAATTTTAATTTTTTAATTTTTAATATTTTTTATCAATATTTTTATTTTTATAATTATAATAAATATTATGTAAATAAAAAATATATTTTTTCTTTCATGTTAGATTTAAGTCCCGAACGAATACAAAACAAAATATTGTAAAGATTAAAAAAAAGGGGGAAAAAAAAAGAGGAGCAATCTTAAGACTGGTGAAAGGGAGTTTTCACTTCCATGGTCCATTTTTTTTTTTTTTTTGCCTTTAATTTATACCATTTTTGGGTCCACATCCACAGGTCTGCTAAGGCTTTCTTTTGACCCTTTGCTGGAAACTAAACATATTTTTGGAATGTCAGCACTTTCTGGTTATCATTTATTTCCTCTCTTTTTTCACTATATAAACCCCATCTATCCCTTCAGTAAGCATCTCTTCTTTATATCACTTCATTGCTTGCCCTAATAAGTCTTGCATCGTACTCTCAACTCCCTGTTCCTTCTTCCTTGTCGTTTCTTTCTCATGCTCATGGTCTTTCATGTTCAAAGCTCAACTGCTCAAGAGGTTATTTTCATGGAGCCACAGAATCGTTTATGCCTCCTTGAGATGTGCCAACAAAAGTATCAATCTCTTGATTTTCGTCATAGTCATAAAATGACTCGGAGGTCAAGATTTTAAGGGTGCTATCCTTGCTGAGCTTTTCTTTTTTTTTTTTTAATTTTTAATTTTATTTTTTCTTGACCTTGCAAGGCTTTTTAATTTTTGTATTAAGGTTTTGAATGTTTTTCTTTTTCTTTTGATTTTTTTCTTTTATTTTTATCTGGATCAATCCTCCCATCTTTTTCCTTTCTGTCTATTCCTCCTGAGCTTTCCTGGAAATAAAAATCAACTGCACTTTCTAATGTAATTTTATCATATAAGATATTAGTTTTTGCTTGTAATTTCTATCTGTACTTTTTAAGAGTTCCTGGTTTGTGGTCGGTCTTTATTTTGAAGTGCAAAATATTAAGAATGGTCTTTCTGTAGACCAAGTTTTTGTCTGATCTTGTGTATGGCGGTCTCTTCCTATGTGGCTAATTCTATAAATATATGGGGTTGTCTCTGGGGTGAGTTAGAAGATGTATTTCACTTTTTAATTTACAAAGCTTGCAGTAACATATATGATCAGGACCATAACAATTATTTTGTAATATCCGTCTATAATCTCTGGTATATGGAGATTTATAACATAAATTGGGTATAATATTATAATATAATATAAATATAAATATAAATATAAATGTAAATATAAATATAAATATTAAGGGTATCGTTGTTAATTGGAGTGTAAGGTGAGTTAAGTTACAGTAAGGATCTACGATTGTGTGACTAGTATTTGTAGTTTTATGAAGTGTGGTGATTCATTGAGTAGAATATGCTTACTCAGTCAATTAAGCCCTTTCATTAAATGAAATAGGATATAAAGCTTCAGGTAAGTTGTAGCAGACATGACATTTTTTTTTCTCTCTTTCTCTGAATATTCAGAAGGCCTGGCAAGATGGGTATAATCGGGTTTCTCTATAGCTGCAACCCTGCTAAATGCCTGGAATGTTTTTTTCTTTCCCGTTGTCTGTTGGATGAGTATGGTACTAATTGGGATTTAATGTTACTAGCTACTAGCTGGCATTAAGACTTTAATACCAACAAGAAATTTTCAGTGTGGAAGACAAGGGCAAAGGAAAAAAAAAGAGTTGAGAAGCTTGACAGTTTCATCCGAACGATGCGAATAGTATATGATAGCCTTGGTTGTAGAAAAAGGATAATGCGGGATTAAGCTGTTGAAAATAAAGCCATGGCAACTATCCTGAAATAAAGGTTGTGAGAAAAACTTAACTACGCTATTGAGATTAAATACGGTTAGTTCTTTAGTGCAAGATTCTCAGTCATTGCCTCTTTGGTCTAAGTATGTAAGTAGCTACTTAAAATCGTGGGAAATTATCTATCTCAACCAAAGTGATTAATGGGAAATTATAGTTGATTTGAAGGTTGGGCTAATTTGTTTTCGAACTTCTCAATGAATCGTAGTGTATAGTAGTTGTAGTATATTTTGGTACAGACATAAATATTATTTGTATAGTTGTTTGAAGTAAGCAAAATAACCTCGCAGCTCTAGGTAACCCTAACTCCTCTCTTTCTTAACATAATAATAATAATAATAATAATAATAATAATAGTAGGAAACAAAACCAATAATAATAATAATAATAGGAAACAAAGCAAGAAAAGAAAACGAAGGAGGAGATATTTTGGCTGGTAGCTATAGTCCTTATATAGGTGGCTGAGATGGTGATTTGGGTTTAACACCAAGAACCATAGTTACAGCACAACTTGTAGGTGCAGAAACTAGAAGTAAAGAAAAGGTTTAAAACAAATCAGGGCCTAATATGATGGGTGTATCTGACTAGGATCCAAATAGATCTTAAGAATAAAATTTCTAATCACTTAGCGCGCAAACAAAATTATATGGAATTAACCGGTCGAGTTGGTTTTAAGAAAAAAATTGAAGATTTGTCTCGTTCGACGAGTATCAAAAAAGATGATTTAGTGAAATTTATAAAAAAAAAATATAAATTAGTAACAATTATTGTTATTAATTTTTTATATATAATACGATTTAAATTTTTTAAAAATCATAATATTAAATTAAATTATTTTTTAAAATTTTTTATTTTATTTAATATTATAATTATTTATTTAATATTTTATTTTTAATTAAATCATTTAATTCAATTAATTTATCTAATAAATTAAATTGATAATAAAAATTTTTTATAAATTTAACTTTCAATCTAATTCCTTTTGTTAGATGATAAAAAAGAGCTTTTCTTTTTATCAAACTGTCTTTGTTTATAAAACTAATTATAAAAAATATTATTATTTTAATATAATTTACTAAAATATTATCTAAGTAATATATTTTTTTATTTTTTATTTCGTTCTACCTCGAAAGAGTCGACATGATTGGCACCTCCAGCGTAGAGGCACTTCCGGGTTAACTATTGGAGACACCCCAAGCGTAGTGTCTTCAATTTGTAGTCGTACAAAGTTATTGGCACCTCCAATATTGGACGTACCGTGCCTTTTGTTTTCCAATTTGTTTAATTCTTTTATATTTTTTATCTTGTTGTTGGTTTATTCTTTTGTTTTTTTTATCTAGTAAATACGTTTTATTATTAAAAATTAAAAACTATTTGATAAATATTAAAAAAAATACATATTTAGCTTTTTAATAATAAATTACATTTATCTAACAAAAAATATGAAAGGATAAGTCGAGAATCAGACAAAAAAAAATATGAAAGAATTAGTAAAATGAAAAAGAGAAGGCATTGGCCACCTCCAATATTGAAAACCTTCTCTATTCAAGCATCAATCAACCATTGGCTGCCACCAATTCTTTTTCTTTTCTTCTTTTCTTATCTTGTTCTAAACCCAAACCTTAAAACCTTCCCCTGCTTTGAAAAGCTTTTGTCTCATGGCGTTCTTGGTTGTAGTTAACTTTGTTTCTCAGTCCAACTCTATTAATCTATGGTAGTTTGAAATAATTTTTTTTCCTTTTTCAATGGATAGCTGTGGTAAAACAAAAATAGCATGCCATTATGGTCATTATTTTTTGCCATATCGTTACTTTGAGGTAGCAATAGGTCGACATTAGTGTGAATTTTTTTTTCATGTTGTAACTTAACCCTTTAACGATGGTAAGTAGTGCTACTAACGCAAATAGTAGCCGTGACACTTCGAAGGTGACTTATTTGCTTGTTATCTTCTTGTTTGGCTAGCAAGCTTTACCACATTCAAAATTTTGGCTACATGGTTTGAGCTTACTGTATATTCTTGGTTGGCTGGCTTAAAGATCTTCAATTTTGTGTGGTTTAAATTTATGTATATAATATTTATGTTAATGCTTTTAGATGATATCAGGAGATCATCTATACTTATATTACTATTATAAAGTGCTCGATTGAGTTAGTGCCATGAGTTAAATAACATTAATCAAGTTGATAAAATTACCATAACATTAAATAGAATTCATAAACACCTAATTGTCCTGCCTCTTTGTAATGGCTCTAACATGATAATAATATATCACAAGAGAACTGGATAGAAGAACAACAAGATTACTAAGAGTCGAACAAGCCTTTTTTTAAAGGACAATATCGTAAAGATGGTCTAATCACTGTTTCAAAATGGATAATACCTCATAATGGGCGCAGTCCGACAATCCTTACATTAATAATGGCATTGTCTATGGGAATCGACAAGTCATAAGCTCATACTCGAAATTTCATTCAGGTATATAAACAAGTAACTCTGAGTTATTTGATTTATACAGTGATAATTTGCCCACTTGATTTACGACTTGCATAGTGGTAACTTGCCCATTTAACCTACGCGAAACTTGGCATATGAACATGCCCACTCAACTTGTATAAAACTTGGAGTATAAACTCGTAACACCAAGTTACCATGTAAACATGTATACTTAACCTGCATAGTCCACACCCTTGCTTGGGAACTAATGTTGAGGTAGATAACAATCCCACATTGATTAACCAAGAATATGGACCGTGGCTTATAAAGCAAGGGCTACTCTTCTCCTATTGAGCATCCTTTCTCAAAGGACAAAACCATAAGGACAGTCTGTGCACTGCTTAAGTGGACAATATCTCATAACCGGCATAGTCCGACAACCTTGCATTAATTAAATAAAGTACATTCGTAATAGCAATTACATATTTATACTTAACCTCTGTGGGGGATCGTGTAATAGTATGTTGTTTCTTTGAACTCCAAGAAATAGGGTTACATGTAAGATAAACAATGTAAGCACTGGTAGAAAAGCAATCGTCCTTATTTCTTGCCAATGGACATCGAAAAATGCACGTTAAAAGAATGGAGAGTCTTGATATAAAATGATGCCCCTTCATTTAGTGTACTAAAAAGATAACATAATAGGTATTTAATAACAACCCAATGATAAGTGGTTGGTTGATGCAAAAATTGATAGGAGTCTGTTGATTGCAAAAGATATATCTGGTCATGTAAGGGAGAAATATTGTAGACCTCTAACAATAGACCAGTTCTAGATCAATAAGAGTAGTCCTAGTTTGCAAGATAATGGACGAACTAGTTAGAATGGGTGTGAGAACTGGTTTGGCTTCAAACATATTGGTTCAAGAAAAATGCCCACAATATAAGGTTGTTAAGGAAAATACCATTTCGTGAGAAAGAACTTCCAAACCAAGAAAGCAAAATAGTGACCTAAGATCTTTCATGGAGTTCGAGCTTTCAAGAGATATTTCAAAATTCAACAAATTTTCATGGAATTCATTAAATGTGATTATAGTGTCTCGAGCTTAGGCAGTACGTAATAGTTCTTTTTTAGTCGTCACCAAGGCCATAAAAGATTTTCTCTATGAAATCGTCTTCATCAATTGCAAGCTCATTAACACAAGCTTTCAGGAAAGTCAATAACACTTTAGGTGGTGAGATTTTTAAAATGGCTTTTTACTTGCTTGATGCATCCACAAGATGACTTGGTGTAGATGTTGATTGTCCAAGCTTTCTATGAGGTTTAGGCTTGGGCAATAAAGGGAATAATGGTAGGAAAAAGAAAGCCAACAAGGGCATTAAAGATCAATTGGTCTTGTTGAACCCATATAGTATAAGCTAGGTTTGGTATAATGGTGTTGTTATGAATAATAGTAGAGGGTGAACACAATTTTGATCTATCAATATAGTTGAGGAGATCATATCCTATGAAGAGAGTGTGAAACTAGAGTTTCCATGATATATAGTTAGTGGTAAGTTTGATTGGAGTTTAGGTAGATGTATTGATGGTAACCAATGTATTGTTTTGTTAATTGGTGTTGTGAATCAAAAGGTTGAGTATTTTGGAGTTGGGATTGTTGTTGTCAGTTGTGGTCATTTTCTTTTGACTCTAAGAGATAGTGGAACCAATTAAAATAGCTCTAATACCATTAAAAAAAGAACATGGAAGGATGAGTTTGTTTAAAACTCGTGTGTCTTTTATTGATCCTATCAATTATATATAGTACAAGTAAAAGATAAGATAATTTAAAAGGAATTGAGATGTAATTGTACTACTAATCTAAATCCTATAAACTAGAGGAAGATAAATTAGATAATGTTATCTCCAATAGTGATGCACACCTAAATTCTTGCAAGCTCATTTGCAAAGTGATCTGTGCATGTGCATTGTAAAATAATTAAATAGTAGGTTTTTGATAATAATACATAGGAAAAGACTTTAAGAAGGGAAGACATTTTAGAACTACACCCAAAAAAAATGGCAAGGTATTGGGGAAAATGAAGCTGATTTGATTATAAGAAGATGAATGAAAGTCAGGGAAAAGATGTATGGTGCACGTTAAAGAATTCTTTCAATCCATGTTCACATATTTCTCAGGAGTTGGGTTTTTCTTGGTTTGTCCCTCATTTATTCTTGTTTTCTCTTTAATTTTCAAACAATTTTTTTTTTTAGTTTTTTCATTCTTCTCACCATTCTTTCGATTTTTCGTTGATTCTATTATGATCCATTTGTATATTGGGGACTTTCGTGAGATCATTGGACAACTTCAACACAACATTTCTTTATAGGTCCTTTCTCAAATAAAACATTAATGGAATTTGTACATATGAACCAAAGAAAAGTATGCTCAGGATTTAGTGATGGGGTCAGTAGGTTTCTCCATAAAGTAACTTGGATTTGTAAAAAGAGGAAATGACGGGAGCAGAGGACTTCGATAAAAGAAAAGGATTAGTTACAACTAGCTCTTCTAATATGGAAAGGTTGAAAACTATCGCAAATTGACAAACTTTTCTCTATTTCAGATGATCAATCCTTGGAAATTTTTCCTTGAAATCATAAAAATGGTGCTTTAATTATTAAACCTTTAATTAAGGTTTTCGAAGAGGGGATTGCAAACTAGCAAAACTTGGTTGTGGCTTAGTTTGTCGGGGAAGATTCATAACTTTAGTCAATTCCAGAGACTAGTTAATCTCCAATAGAGGAAGGAAAGGTCGATTGGTATTAAGTTGCTGGGCTAAATCTTTTTGTCATTAATTTCTTAAGCATAGAAGCAAGGGATAAAATGATTGAATCAAGGCCATGGAACATTCAGAAAAAGCCATTTATAATGCAAAAGTGGAGACCAAGAATGAAAGATTTAGAGTTATGGACAAACTTCCTGTTTGGATCCATTTGATTAGAATCTTTTTGGGGCTCTACTTTAGGAATGGATTGAGCTATATTGCTAGCACCTTAGAGAATCCATTATACATGGATTAAATTAATGTTAGAGAACAACATTTAGCTTATGCTAAGTTTTGTTTTGAAATTGGTATGTGCCAGGAGATTTTAAACTCAATTGAGGTTAAGTTGGGAATGGATCCTTTACTTCAATATTAGTTGAGGCCTTTTAGATGCCTTGGAGATGTAAATACTATCAAATTATTGGACATACTAATTAGACCTGCTCATGGATCATGTCAGGTTAGATTCGGGTCGGGCCTGAGCATGGTATTAACATTAAATATGCTTGTCTAAGCTTGGCTCGGTGCAAAATATGGGCTTCGAATTTTGTCCAAACTCGTCCATATTTGTAAATAGAAAGTCCAAGCCCGTTTAGGCCCACTTATATTATATTTTGTTTATAATATATTTTTTTAAAATTTAATTTTTATTAATATAATAATTTTTTTTTATTAAATTTATAAATATAAACAAATTTGACTTAGTTTTTAAAGTTTATACTATAATATTATATATATGTATTATTTATATGACAAAAAATTACATAATACATAAAATATAAAATAAATATATACATAATGTAATAGTAAAGTGGGTCGGGCTAGGCTCAGGCTTTGAGAGTTGGACCCAAGGCTCGACCCATTTTTTAATCAGTTCTAATTCTTTTGTCCAAACCCATTTTTCGGGCTTAATATTTTTGTCCAAATCCTCCCAAATATCGGGTGGACCTTCGGATTTGAGTGGGTAGCCAAACCCTTGAGTAGGTCTAATACTGATAAATCTTGCCTTAAAAAACTTGTTGTAATAGCTATAAAAGTTTGGAGACCTAAGAAGCAACCTCCTACAATTTAACACAGATGTCGAAAGTGGTAGAGAAGAAAGATAAAAGGGAAAAAACTATCAGCTACTAATTGGGATGATGAGTTTTGCTGGACAATGAAAAATTTAAAAGTCAAATCTTTAATCTCAAGTTATCCTAATAATTGCTTAGAGTGCTATGATATATCTTATATGGAGAGAGAGGACCAACAGAATCCATGGACGTCCACAAGAAATAGCTATACAACTTTTAGTCCATATTAAAAATGTAATTAAGTGGTGCTCGAGTGGTTTGAAACATATAGAAGCAAACAAGAAAATAGACAGCTTTTTACAGCTGAGGGTTTAAGCATCTCTATGTTTTTTTCTTTAACTTTCTAGCTAAAGAGCTATAAAGTGTTTTTTTGGCTGTAGTAGCTCTTGCTTCTCTGCTTGGATACATGAAATTAAAAGCTTATAAAAAAAATTTATTTGATATTATCATAATAAAGAAGTTAAAGTTTATTAATTTAATGAAAACAAGATAGAGAGGGAAGGTTTAAGGTTTACGATAATTGAGGAAACTATAAATTGTAAGGGTTCTTAGTGGTAGTTTTCAAATGGAAGTGGTAACAATAAAAAAGAGGTTATGGTAATGCTGGTAGTGGCTATCGCTGTTATGGAAGAAATAAAGAGGGACGAGAGTGACAATAAGAAGAAAACATGCAAAAGAAAATCCTATCAAAATACCTTAAATCACAATCTGAGAACAACACTTAAAATGGGTTTGGCTTCCTTCTTTACTTTTTAGTTCATTACTTGAAGACATGGTTATTATCATTCAAAAATATTACTTTCACCGTTACTAAGTAAGTCCTACATAAGTGAATGGTAATAATAAATGTATTAAAAAGTAATAAAGTAAATCTTAATATTGCAAAATACTCTTAATCAAACTCAATCACATCCTAGACTAAATCTTAATTCACGATAAAGCCTAAACACATAGCCCTAAATCACATTTATATCATGTTAACTCTAAATCACTATTTGCCACCTTTAATCGCAATTACAACCTTAAATCACGATTATAAACCCTCTAACCCCTCTATTTCTTGAATCCCCCTTAACATTTCTTTCCTAGCATTTTTCTTTTTTCTTTTTTACACTAAAAACCTTATACCTTTAATGAAAAACTTGACTTGTTTTTTTCTCTCTAATTTTCTAATTTTAAGTGGGCAAATTTGTTCATAAATAAGGTTAACTATTTAAACTAAAAATTTGTTTGATATTTTAAAGGGATTAGATCCAAAAAGACACGTTTTAACAAAATGAATGAAATATGTTTAGCAATTTAGGTTTTGATTCTAACATTCAAGGTTTAGAATCAGTTCGACATGATTTATTTTTTAATTATATAATAAATATTATTTTACTTTTATATATATATTATATAATTTATATCATATTAAAAATAAATATATAATATTACACTGTAAGCATTAAAAAATATATAAAAATGTTTATGTTTTAAAACTTAATAAAAAAAAGGGTAAGATTGTTAAAAATTAAATAAAAATAATGTGATATTGATACCATATCTAGACCAAATTTGGATACCATACTTAGGTCAATTTTCAAATTGATCTGAATAGAAATTGAGATTTGAATTATCAAACTAGATCAAAGTTAAGCAAGCAAATATGATGTTGATACTACACCTAAGCTCAATTCAAACTCGATTCCATCCATAAATACATCTACAAATGAGTATAATCAAATGGCAAGCCAACTAAAATAGCCAGACCTTATGGAAACATCAAAGTGTACACCTTTATCATTTAGATATTAACCCTAAATGGATGAATAACTATAAAGCAATTATTTATAATGTGAGTGATTAAATTATTATTTTTTGTAATTTAATAGTTAAAATAAGAAAATTCAAAAACTTAGGTGACTAATCATATAAGTTTACTCATATATAAATTTATTTTGTTATCTTGACCCTATATAATTCGTAAAAGTTTTAATCTATTATTCAAAACCTCTTTTTTGTTTGCTTCCCTCATGTAATGTTATGCGTATGATTTATATGACGTTGGACTTTTTTTTTATGTTCATTTATTTTGCACTCATAATTTGTTTCTTTTCTTGCCAAATGAATTTAGCTTATACCATTTTTTTTACGTTCAATAATTAGCACGCATCAAATGAATTTTGCTTTTTATTTTGTTTATGACACGTTTTTTGATTTTTTACTATTTCTTTTAATTATCATCTCTATATGCTTGCTTACAAGATGCAAAGGCCAAAAAAATTTCTGTGAAATTGAAAAGAATGCACTTTGTTGAGGTAGGATGAGATTATGCTTGTTATGAGATATTGTGTGTTTTAGGTTAGTGCATGAATTGTTATTATGGTTTTGTCTTTTGAGAAATGAGTACTATAATTGAAAAATACTATCTTTTAAGGGTAGATCTAGGTTCAAATCTTATGAGACACTTTTTTCTCGAAGGACAAAACTATCAGAACAATCCATGTATTAACTTAAAGTGAACAATACCTCATAATGACCGTAGTCTCAACGATCTTTGTGTCAACAATGGCGTCTTATTCAAGAAGGGGTGGCCCCTTGCTTCTAGCCCATAGTCAAGGATCTATGATTGATTGATATGTGATCATTACCCCCCACAACACTGGAAGTTTGGGGTTGGATGGGTTCCCACAAATGGCACCATAGAAGGTCTTGGGTTCATATCACATGATGCATATTTTCTCAAATGACAAAACCATAAGTCTTCTCACTAGTCAAAAGCAGATAATACCTAATAACGAATGCAATCTCAATAATCTTTGCATCAACACTTGTTACAAGATTTACAAGAACATAATATAAAATTTTGTGGAAACTCTTTCGTATATTATTAATATTGCATATTTTATAAGATTTGGTTCTCCATAGATAAGGAAAAAAAATAGAATTGTTTTGGATTGAATTTTTTTAAGTTCTCAAACTTTTAGTTATGTATTCAGATTAGAGATTTTCTATATGTAAAGCAACTAAAAATAAATTACATGCAAGTCAATATGTATTTGTTCAACTTCTTTTAATTTGATTCTTAAATTATGAATAAACTAAAATCAAGAAGTTAAAAAAAATAGAGATTTTATTTTGTATGTGCATATATGTTTGCATTTTTTTTTCTATTCTCTTTTCTTATTTTCAAACAGTTTGCACAATTTGACTAAAAATAATACAGGAACAAAATCTGATTTAATTTTTATTAATTCCTATGTATCAATATCTAATTTAATGTAAAAGAAAAAAAATCAATTAACTTAACCTCGAGGATCAATTTACCGTTTATACAAAAAAAGAAAAAAAATTATAACTTGGCCATTCATTATACTCCACAAGATTGTTTACATTATACATTTATCTAATATTCTTGAAAAATATAGTGAACAATATAAAATTCAGAAGTTATACTTTTAAATGATGTAATATGGTTTTTAGTCTTTTCTTTGAAAACATATTAAATCATTTAAAAGGATGAAGGTAATATTAAAACAGTTCTTTGTATATATATATATATATTTTTTGTTTTTATCTTGGCAAGCAGGCAATCAAAGAGAAAGAGATGTTGCTTGCCTGCGAGAAATTATCTGATAAACCACCGTTCAGTATCATTCCATGACAAGAACTGATCGGCTAAAATACATGGGAAAACAAAGCCATTCCAATCCCACTGATTCATTTTATAATAGCTATATTTGGCATTTATACAATTAGGAATTATTGTTAAGATATGTTAAGACAATAATTGGTCAACTTATTTAGCATAATTTTAGTATGTCAATTAATTGATTTCTATTTACTTATTTAGTTTAGCTCAATTATTTCTATTTCCTTATTTAGTTTAGTTCAATTATTTCTATTTTCTTATTCAATTTAGCTCTTTATATATAAATACCCACTTGTACTAATACTTTTGCAATATAAGAAATATAAGAAACTCTTTCTCTTCTCTTCCCTCTTTTTCTTCTCATCCACCAATCTAAGATTTCAACATGGCATCAGAGCCTCGTCCAAAAAAAAAGAAAAGAGATTTTAGGGCTTCATCTCTTTAGGAATTTTTTAGCTAGTTTTCAGGATCTTCGATCCGTCTTATAGTAATTTGGTCAATACCAAATTGTTCTTCTCTTCCTGAAGTTCACAGTAGACGAAATCCCACTCCCAAAAATCTGTCCACATGCCTTCATGTGATGTCAAAATCTGCTGCTAGCAAAACGTAGTTTTTCAGATTATGAAAAGTAGAAGACAGCCAAAACGACATCTTTTTGGCATTCAGTAGTCATGTTAAACAGCCACATCATTATCCACTTAAGCAATGAGGCCGAGTCATAATCCACGTCAGTAGGCCATGATAACGTACACGTCAGCATAAAGGAGGTCTAATCATCGACACATCGTCAAACATGTCAGCATATGGTGGTCTAGTCATTGCCACGCCATCAGTAAAGGTGGCTGCCATGTCATCCCATATAACACGTGTCCAATCTTTATTTCTCCACGTGTTTCTCTACCATTGCTACGTCATCTTCTCGATTAGCGGCCACATTGTCATTTACTCATACGTGGTATACATGTGTCATAATTCTATTGATACACGTGTCTCGCAGTGCCACGTTGACTTTCTTCTCTTCTGGTCTGATTTAGTTTGGTTCAATTCAAAGCTTTTAACCATCAGCCGGTTCATCCTCTTTTCGTTCAATTCCTAAGGTTTTTGACCATCTTGAATGCATTCAAGATCAAGTTTCCAAACTCAAGCTCTCATCTTCTATGCTATCTTGAGTTTGAGGGGGGTGTTAAGACAATAAATTAGTCAACTTATTTAGCATAATTTTAGTATGTCAATTAGTAATTGATTTCTATTTCCTTATTTAGTTTAGCTCAATTATTTCTATTTCCTTGTTTAGTTTAGTTCAATTATTTCTATTTCCTTATTTAGTTTAGCTCCTTATATATAAATACCCACTTGTACTAATACTTTTACAACATAAGAAATATAAGAAATATAAGTAACTCTTTCTCTTCTCTTCCTTCTTTTCCTTCTCGTCCAATAATCTAAGATTTCAACAAGATAGGAAATTCAATTGTAATTTACAGTTATGACCAAAATTAAAGGAGAAAAGCCTATGATATATGTGATAGATGAAAGAATAGGGAAAAAAAAAGATACAAAAATATCAGCACCCATTGCCTGTAGTTACACATTGATTAAGTGCCAAGAACCATGACCTTCAACCCTCAGAAGCTGACTGTCTTAAGCTTAACCTTGAACACCTAACCAAGTGATTTCATAGATTCCGGTCAACAGGACAAGGAACTACAGAAGGACCAATGTTTGGAGCTCCCATGCAAAGGTTAGAGTGGATTCTCATTGATGGGAAACTCTGGCAGCTTATGCTACAGAATGAAGATCCAAGGGAAGAAATTTGTTTATAATGGACAAAGCAGGGTTGTCATTGAAGTTGATTCTGGTATTTCACTAAAACATATGCAGAAAGATAGGGATAAACTTGTTCTTGTTGAAAGTATGATTCAAAATTGAATTAATGTTTGACAAGTTAATTAAGTTTGTTAGTCGTGTCCCTAGTTTTCAGCATGTCTTTTGTTTCAGTGTTTTATGCTTGCCATCTATTTTAAGAAATGTTTGTTAGACGTGGGCTCTTAATTTTTAACTTATAGGTGAGTGCTTTTAGCTTTGTCAGTTGTAAAAAGGTTTATATAAAGCACTTTTAGTTTTAAAGAAAAAAGTAGAGCAGTAATATTTTTTTTGTAACTTTTTACTCTTGTCTTTCTTTACTAAACTAAGTTAGAAATTACTGTATTTTTTTCATCTTCTTTCATTTTTTTTGTGCTCTGTGACTATATAGGTCTTCTAAATTCCCAACAAAACTGGTATCCGAGCCAGGTTTATCGTGGCAGCAAATGGGAATTTTGTTAGCTTGTCTCAACCCATGATTCTTATCTTTAAATGAGAGAATTATGAGTTCTGGAGCATTAAGATGAAGACCTTGTTTAAGTCTCAAGATTTATGGGGCTTGGTGGAGCAAGGGTTTGCTGACCTAGATGAAGAAAGGAGGTTGAAAAAGAACAAAAAGAAAGACTCCAAGGCATTGTTCTTCATTCAACAGGCTGTCCATGAGTCTGTATTCTCTCGAATTGCTGTTGCAACTACATCAAAGGAAGCTTGGTTAATTTTGCAAAAATAGTTCCAAGGGTCATAAAGTAATTGTTATCAAACTTTAGACTCTCCGACATGAATTTTAAACCTTGTTCATGAATAATAGTGAATCTATCCAAGATTTTCTATCAAAAGTGTCTGAATTATAGTCAAATGAGGTCTTTTAGAGAGAAAATTAGTGATCAAATCATTGTTGCAAAAGTTTTAAGGAATTTAACTCTAAAGTTTGATCATGTTGTTGCTGCCATTGAAGAATCTAAAGACTTGTTTGTGTTTTCCTTTGATGATCTAATGGGTTCTTTACAAGCACATGAGGCAAGATTGAGCAGGTCTTGTGATAAGGGTGAAAAGAAGGCTTTTCAGGTAAAGGGGGAGTTATCAAGCAAGTCAAAGAAAGGCGCTGGAAGAGGTCAAACAAATAATGGACACTATGGCAAAATGGTTTCCATGGCAAAGGCAACAAGCCTTCTAAAAAATAAACTAATTTTCAGTATTTTGAGGAGCAGAAAAACTACAAGAATGTCCAATTTCATTATTACAAACAGTATGGACATATCAAGGCAAATTGTTGGAGAAGGGAAAAGTAAGCAAGCAAGCTACGCATAAAAGGATAAGGAGGGAAGTTTGTTTATGGCTCGATATGGTGATTCAAGCATTGCATTTGGTGTTTGGTTTCTTGATAGCGGCTGTTCTAATCATATGACTGGGATAAAATCCTTGTTTCATGAGCTTGATGAGTCATACAAGTTGACGGTGAGACTTGGTGATGACAAGCCAATTCAGGTTGAAAGCAAAGGAACAGTAGCTTTGGAAACTGATTGTGGTAAAGTGAAATTTCTTCATGATGTTTTCTTTATTCCTAGCTTGTCACATTACTTGCTAAGTGTTGGGCAATTGATGTTTAGTGGTTATTTAATTTTGTTTGATGGTGATGCATGTGTTATTAGAGATAAAAAATTTGGTCAAGTTGTTGTCAATGTATCTATGGCAGAAAACAAGTTGTTCCCTCTTGAAGTCTCTAGTGTTAATCATCATGCTCTTGTTGCTAATAAGAAAAGTGAGTCTGATTTGTGGCACTTGAGGTATGGGCATTTAAATATGGAAGGTTTGAAGTTGCTGAGTAGAAAAGAAATGGTGTATGGGCTGCCTAAAGTAAATCACTTGAGTTACATGAGGGCTACATATATGGAAAACAACGTAAGTTTCCATTTCCTGTAGGCAAGTCTTGGAGGGCATTTAAATTACTAGAATTAGTGCATGCTGACTTATGTGGGCGTATGAGGACTAAATCTGTTGGTGATAGTATTTTTTACCTTTTACCGATGATTACAGTCACATGAGTTAGGTTTATTTTTAGCAACTCAAATCTGAAGCTTTTGACAACTTCATGAAGTTTAAGGCTTTTATTAAAAAGCAAAGTGGGGCACCAATAAAGGCACTTCGAACGGACAGAGGAGGTGAATTTGTATCTAACCAATTTTCTTTGTTTTGTGAAGAAAATGGTATTCGCAGGGAATTAATATCACCTTACACACCTGAGCAAAATGGCATGGCAGAATGAAAGAACTGCACTGTTGTAGAGATGTCACGGAGTATGTTGAAAGCTAAAGGTCTTTCAAATAAATTTTGGACAGAAGAAGCAGCTACAGCAATCTATCTTTTGAATTTATCACTAACAAAAGCAGTCCCAAATCAGATTCCTTAAGCTTGGTATGGTTTCAAGCCTTGGGTAAGCCACTTATGTGTTTTTGGTTATATTGCTTATGCTTTGGTTAGTTCTGAAAATCATAGCAAACTTGATGAAAGGTCAAGAAAAATGCATTTTTGTTGGCTGTTGTACCCAATCCAAAGCATAGGTTGTATAACCCTATGAATGGCAAAGTCATTGTTAGTAGGAATGTAGTGTTTGATGAAGAAGCAAGCTAGAACTGGAACAACAAAATAGAGGTAACAAAAACTAATATTTTAGTGGAACTTGAGGCTTTAAGTGAAGCCCACAATGGGGTTCCAGTAATCATGTCTAATTCTCTTGAGCAATCAACACCAACAAACAGCCCTTACAGGCTGTCCAGCAGCTCATCTACACAACCAACTTCAGAAAGTTCTTCAGAAGAATCTCCTCCAATGAAGTTTAAATCCCTAAGAGAGATATATGCCAACACACAAGCCTTATATGTTGCTGAGCTGTAGACACTTAATTTTGTCTGACCCCTAAAAAACAAAATTAAATTCTACGACTAAGCCCAATGAGCCCAATAATTCTACCAAGCTTATTCTTGATTTTTTATTAAGCCCATTTCATTCCCTAAAGGCCTACCAAGCCCATTTTAATACCCAATTTCCTAACAAGCCCACTAATTTTTTCTTTTTAATTTTATACCAATGATTAAATTTTTTTTATTAATTTTTATGGGGTTTTGATTAGAATTTCTACATGATTAAATTCTTCTTTGGATTTATCAGGAGAATTCATTTATTTATTTATTTATTATTTTTTAACCTTAATTTTTAATTTTTTAATTTTTTTCAAATAGAACTTTCAATTAGGATTTTCTTGCAATTTGATTACATTAATTTATTTACTTTTAATAGTTTTTTTTTTTGTAAATTTATACTTTTATTTTGCTGTAATTTTTTCAATTTAGTTACATGAAATATAATTTGGTTAGAATTAAACCCTTTTTCCAACTAATTTAGTTTCATTCCAACTAATTCCATCAAATTGACTAAAACCATCATTTCACCTAAATTAGCATAATCATGACAATAGGTAGGGTGGCTTGTATGAAAAGATGGGAAAGCATGGGCTTATGACAACATTTATTTTTCTCCAACCTAACAAGTAAGCTCAAAAAAAAATAAATAACAAAAAAAAAGAAAATAATGTGATTTGATGGAAACTTTCAGCCAAGGAGGACTCCCTTCTATAAAGAGGGAAGGATGCTATTTCACCAAAAAAAAAAGAAGCTTGAAAAAAGAAAATAGAGAGAGTTTTTAGAAAAAAAAGTGAAAAAAATAGAAAAAAATTTTAAAGCTTTGTTAAGGTAAATCTCTACTTTAATCTTTGAATTTTTGTTTGTTTGATACATTTTCCTTCTCTTTGTGAGCCAAAAATATGCTTAAGTTCATGGATTTTTATCCATGTTGAAAGATTAAGCATAATGGCCATGAACTAATTTCCTTGATTTTTTTTCTTTTTTTGTTAGTAAATTATTTTTCTTCATGAATCATGTGTATGTTGATATGATGTTGGTTTTGGTGTTGTGTTTATCACATATATGTTCATATATATTTTATTTCTTTTAGTATTTTCTTGTTATTATGGTGAAAGTACATGTTTATGTGCTTATTTTTTGTGATTTTATCATATAATGGTGCTAATTTGTGTTAAATGAAATGTGAATATGTGATTATTGAGTTTAGGAAAGAAGGTTGTTTAGGTATTGGCCGAAATTCATGCTTGTATTTTTTTAGGGTCATTTTGTAAATACAAAAAGTTTAGGAGCTAATCCGTAAAAAAAAAATTTAGACCTATATGTTTGGCCGAATCTTGATGAGTATTTCAGCTATGTTTTGTTGCCGATTCCAAGCTGATTTCATTCCTCAATAATGTGTTTTCATGATGGTTTTGGTTAATTACGGACTAAATTGCAAATGTATAAAAATTGAGGGACTAGTTTGCAAATGATAGAAATTTCTTTATTTTATGGTCAAAGGATTTGACCAAAAGCTTCATGGATAACTTGGAAACTGATTTTGGGTATTTCATACCATGCTTTAGGTACTTTTCACATTTTAGGGTGCATTTTGTAATTTCTCAAAGTTTAGGGGTTAGTTTGCAAATAATGAAAATTTTCATTTTTTGGTCAAAGGTGCTTGGACAAACCTTCTTGCATATCTTTACCATGATATTCATGTTGATTCATTGTTGTTTTGATGATTTTTAATGCTTTGTTTGTGGTATTTTACCATATATGGGTCAAAATGTAATTTTATAAAGTGTAGGGGTTACTTTGCAAATTAAAAAAAATTTTGGTTAGGGCAAGGTATTTGGCCGAATTTTTGGTTGATATATTGACTGCATTTTCATACATAATTTCATACGATTTATTGTTTTTATAATTTTTAGGATACTTTATTATGTAGGGACTAAAATGAAGTTCTAGAAAAGTGTAGGGACTAAATAGCAAATTTTTATATTAAAGGGGTAAAATAGTCATTCTACTGGTTTTAGAAACTTCTATTATTCCTATGGCATTTCATAGATGTATAGAAATATTCAAAACTTTTTGTATTTGTTTAGTTTTTCGAAGAATACGAAATGTAATTTTCAAAAACCTAAGGCATTTTGGTAATTTTGCTTATCGAGACTCTTTTATGCTAAAGGTGAGCATTTTAGGACTCTTTTAGCCTCTTAAGGTCATTTTAAGGTCCATTAAGGTTACCGGGTACTTTCATGTCGAAGGAATACCCGAGGGGCATTTTCGTAATTTTTCTCACTGGGATGCCTTTATGCCAAAGGTGCACGTTTAGGATTCTTTTAGCCTTTTAAGGTCCATTAGGGTTATCGGGTGCTTTCATGTCGAAGGAATACCCTAAGGCATTTTCGTAATTTTCTCACCGAGATGCTTTTATGCCAAAGGTGCATATTTAGGATTCTTTTAGCCTTTTAAGGTCATTTTAAGGTCCATTAGGGTTACCGGGTACTTTCATGTCGTAGGAATACCCTAGGGGCATTTTGGTCATTTTTCTCACCGGGATGCTTTTATGCCAAAGGTGCATATTTAGGATTCTTTTAGCCTTTTAAGGTCATTTTAAGGTCTATTAAAGTTATCGTGAAACTTTCATATCGAAGGTATACCCTAAGGGCATTTTGGTCATTTTTTCTCATCGGGATGCTTTTATGCCAAAGGTGCGCGTTTAGGATTCTTTTAGCCTTTTAAGGTCCATTAGGGTTATCAGGTACTTTCATGTCGAAGGAATACCCTAGGGGTATTTTCGTAATTTTTCTCGTCGAGATGCTTTTATGGCAAAGGTGCACATTTAGGATTCTTTTAGCCTTTAAAGGTCATTTTAAGGTCCATTAGGGTTACCGGGTACTTTCATGTCGAAAGTATACCCTATGAGGTATTTTGGTCATTTTGCTCACCGAGATGCTTTTACGGGAAAGGTGAATTTGAGGATTGGTTTAGACTACCAAGATCATTTTAAGGTCCATTAGGGTTACCGGGGTACTTTCATGTCGAAGGTATACCCTAAGGGCATTTTGGTCATTTTACTCACTGGGATGCTTTTACGTCGAAGGTGAATTTTTAGGATTGGTTTAACCTACCAAGATCATTTTAAGGTCCATTAGGGCTACCGGGTACCTTCATGTCGAAGGTATGCCCTAAGGGCATTTTGGTCATTTTACGCACCGAGATGCTTTAATGCTGAAGGTGAATTTTTTAGGATTGGTTTACCCTTCCAAAATCATTTTGAGGCCCATTAAAGTTATCGAGATACTTTTATGTCGAAGGTATACCCTAAAGATATTTTCATAACTTGGTATTGAATCACATCTTATGTGAACGCTAGGATATTTTCATATCAGAAGTACACATTAAGAACATGTCCATCAACTTGTGTCATTCTTAGGTCATGGAATCAGTTTCTTTTATATATAACAAAATTATTTTTATAAATAAGGCAATGTCTCCCAATTAAATTGATATGTAGGATTCCTACCAGTATATGTGAGGAATTCTATGGATTATTTTAATAGCAAAATAAACTTTTCAAATAAGAAGTCGAGATTTTTCAGTTTTAAAATAAAATAAAACCTTTCATATTTCGTATGGTTCTCCAACGAGATATGATTCAGAATTCGTGCCCACCCGATTCCCCAAGGATGTACGAATAATTTTGTGATGTCTAGAAACATTAAAACTCGACTTTCTCGAAATAATAAACTTTTATAATGAAATACTATAGGAATTATAATTAAACATACAATGTTGAAACTGAATAAAAATTAAAATTTAAGTTAACACATGATTCATAAGGTACTGATATTCGGGCATCATGAGAAGATCGATCCCTATGATTGTAACCGACTCCCGAATCATTTTATATGATCTCTAGTATGGTGGCAGGCCTCGGAATTAGTATTCTAGGATTTTGTAACCCTCAAAATACACACTCTGATAGGTGACCAATCTCACCTAGCCTAAATAGATTGGTGGTGACTGCAAATAAATAGTTATTTTGTAATGACTATTTACAGTTAAATCGAGTGAGTGATTTATCTCGATCACCCAGTCCCCAAAATGAGAAAATGATGATAATGATATGGCCTATAGAAATAATAGAATATAAGATAAACTTAAAAAATATAGGAGCAAATGCCATTTTAAGTCGAGCTTGGTTAGGATTCGTATCCAGGCCACGTTGCGACATGAGCTAACTAGTTTTGAAGAAGCATATGCAAAAGAAGAGTGGATTAAAGCTTTGAAGGAAGAGTTGATGCCATCAATAGAAATCAAACATGGAAGTTGGTGGATGTACCTGAAGGAAAAAGTGCTATTGGGCTGAAGTGGATTTTCAAAACAAAGTACCATGCTAATGGAAGCATTGAAAGGCATAAGGCAAGGCTTGTTGCAAAGGGATATGCACAGACCTATGGCACAGACCTATGGCACAGACTATGAAGATACGTTCTCTCCTGTTACAAGGTTTGAAACGGTGAGAACTTTCTTAGCTTGTGATGCTCACATGAAACTGTTTGTGTATCAATTTGATATCAAATCTACCTTTTTGAAAGGCGAGCTATTAGAGGAAGTGTATCTCACTCAACCTGAAGGATTCATCATCAGTGGTAAAGAAGATAAAGTTTACAAGTTGAGGAAGGCTCTCTATGGGTTGAAGCAAGCACCGAAGGCTTGGTATAACAAGATAGATGCTCATTTTTGTTCAAATGGGTATGTGAGAAGTGACAATGAGCCTACTTTGTACTTAAAAAGGCAAGGTACTGATTTCCTCGTGATTTGCCTTTATGTTGATGACATAATTTATATGGGTTCATCTAGTGCTTTAATTGATGATTTTAAAGTTGGTATGATGAAGAAGTTTGAGATGACAGATTTAGGATTATTGCATTATTTTCTTGGTCTTGAAGTGTTGCAAAAGGAAGATGGTATTTTTATTTCTCAAATGAAACATGCTACTAATTTGCTTAAAAGATTTAATATGCTAAATTGTAAACGAGCAGCCACACCTATGAACTTGAATGAGAAGTTGCAGGTTAAAGATGATACCAGTATGGCAGATTCAAAGTTTTTTAGAAGTTTGGTGGGTGGATTGATTTATTTAACTCATAAACAGCCTAAGATTGCATTTTCAATCGGTGTAGTTTCTCGATTTAAGCATAACCCTTTAAAGCACTGTCTTGGAGCAGCAAAGTGAATCTTGCGCTATGTGGTCGAAACAGTAGATTATGGGGTCTGGTATGCTACAAATTCCAACTTTCGTCTGATGGGCTTTACAGATAGTGATTGGTCAGGTTCTTTGGATGACAGAACAAGCACTTTAGGAAGCATTTTTCATCTTGGCTCTATAGCTATCACTTGGAGTTCAAAGAGGCAAGCAACCACGGCACTATCATCTTTTGAAGCTGAATATACTGCTGCAACTTCAGCTGCATGTCAAGCTGTATGGCTCAGACGTCTACTTGCTGATTTTTGCCAAAAACAGGAAGGTGCAACTGAGATTCTTTGTAACAACAAAGCTGCAATTGAAATGAGTGAAAATCTAATATTTTATGGAAGAACAAAGCATATTGACATTCGAATTCATTTCATCCGTGACTTAGTAGCTGGAGGTAAAGTTCAGTTAAAGTATTGCAACACCAATGAACAAGTGCCAGATGTGTTGATAAAATCACTCCCTTATGAGAAACATGTCTATTTTAGATCAAAGCTTGGAGTGTGCAATTTTGAATCAAGGGGAAGTGTTGAAAGTATGATTCAAAATTGAATTAATGTTGGACTAGTTAGTTGAGTTTGTTAGTTGTGTCCCTAGTTTTCAGTATGTTTTTTGTTTCAGTGTTTTATGCCTGCCATCTGTTTAAGGAAATGTTTGTTAGACGTGGGCTCCTAATTTTTAACTTATAGGTGAGTGCTTTTAGCTTTGTCAGTTATAAAACAGTCTATATAAAGCACTTTTAGTTCTGAATAAAGTAGAGCAGTAATATTTTTTTTGTAACTTTTTACTATTGTCTTTCTCTACTAAACTAAGTTAGAAATTAATACAGTTTTTTTTTCATTTCCTTTCTTTTTTTTTTTTGTGCTCTGTGACTGTATAGGTCTTCTAAATTCCCAACAATTCTTCCAACTGCCTTGATCGTTGGTTTTGTTCCTAGGAGCTTGACAAACGATACTATCCCATGCCAGCAAAGAGGACGGGTAATCAAACCAGTCGGATCTCGAGCAATATTTGAGGTGTTATTGTTGGATTTTATGTGGCCCACGTGATAATAAATGGACCAAGATAATTAAATCAAATTATTAATGTGAAATTATAAAGTAAATCCTATTCAGTTTAACTACTCTAGTGATAAGAGTTAAACTTTA
Organism: Adansonia grandidieri; assembly: GCA_038382065.1. NCBI lineage: Eukaryota > Viridiplantae > Streptophyta > Magnoliopsida > Malvales > Malvaceae > Adansonia > Adansonia grandidieri. The sequence continues at coordinate 9,026,127 of JBBYHK010000013.1, forward strand.
CTTCAGTAACTAATTA
>JBBYHK010000013.1:9028437-9074034 GCA_038382065.1 Adansonia grandidieri
AAATGGCACTAGTATTGTCACATTTAATTGGAATATGATCCATGGTAATGCCAAAATCCTTCATTTGTTATTTTATCAATAAAATTTAGGCACAACAACTACCTGTGGATATGTATTCTGCTTCGGTCGTGGATAAAGCAATACTATTTTGTTTCTTGGAAAACCATGATATGAGCATATTTCCAAGAAATTGACACGTTCTGAAAGTGCTTTTTGTATCAATTTTACATCCACCAAAATCCATATCGGAGTAAGCATTTAAGACAAGGGATGATTCTTTAGGATACCATAGGCCGAGATTTGAAGTGTCTCTAAGATATCTAAAGATTCTTTTTACGACAATTAGATGAGACTCTCATGGTGATGATTAGTATCTAGCACATAGGCATACACTAAACATTATGTTCGGTCTACTTGCAGTAAGATACAGTAATGAACCTATCATAGACCTATAAAGTTTAGAGTCAATGATTTTACCTCTTTCATCCTTTTCAAGCTTTGTTAAGGCACTCATAGGTGTCGAACAAGGCTTTGCTTCATCCATTTTAAACCTCTTGAGTAATTCTTTGGTGTACTTTGTTTGATTGATGAAGATGCCATCTTTAGTTTGTTTAATTTATAGCTCCAAGAAGAATGTTAATTCTTCCATCATGCTCATCTTGAACTCACCTTGCATTAACTTAGAAATTTCTTAACGAAGAGATTTATTAGTAGCACCAAAAATAATATCATTAACATAAACTTAAATCATTAAAATGTCCTTGTGTTTTACTTTTATAAATAAAGTTTTGTCAACATTGCCTCTATTGAACCCTTTTTCAATTAAAAATTTTAGGAGTCTTTCATACCATGCCATAGGTGCTTGCTTTAGTCCATATAATGTTTTAGAAAGTTTAAAAACATGATCGAAAAAATGAGGATTTTCAAAATCGGGAGGTTCAACATAAACTCCCTCATTGATGAAGCCATTTAAAAAAGCACTTTTAACATCCATTTGATATAACTTGAAGTTGTTGAAACATGTATAAGCTAGTAGTATTCTAATGGCCACTAGTCTAGCTACAGGGGCATACGTTTCATCATAATCAATTCCTTCTTCTTGACTATATCCTTTGGCTACTCATCTAGCCTTATTCCTAACTACTGTTCTATTTTTATCAAGTTTGTTCCTAAAAACCCATTTAGTACATACAATGGGATAATCACTAGGTTTCTCAACTAAATTCCAAACTTTGCTTCTTTCAAATTGGTTTAATTCTTCTTGCATAGCTGTGATCCAATTATTATCTTTTAGAGCCTCATCTAAATTTTTGGGCTCAATTTGTGAAAGAAACGCTACATAATTGAATGTATTTCTAAGGGATGATCTAGTTCTTACCCCTTGCTTTGGATCACCAATTATCTCAGCATCTTTGACATAAGTCAACTCTCTAAGATGATTTCTTTCCTTTTCTACTTGAGTTGGCTCATGTAGTTCTTCCTCTTTTGGATCTTCTTGATTTTGCATTATTTGTTCTTGCTCTTTATGTGATGTTTGTTCTTGGTAAATTTCTACATCATCATTGTCAAAAGATACCTTTCTCAAGGTTGAGTTAGCTTCATCAAATATAACATGTATTGACTCTTCACAACTAAAGTTCTCTTGTTAAACACTCTATAAGCTTTGGAATTTGTTGAATAACCGAGAAAAATTCTTTCATCACTTTTTGTATCAAATTTACCAAAATTGTCCTTTCCATTATTTAATACAAAGTATTTACAAATGAAAGGATGAAAGTAGCTAATGTTAGGTTTACTTCCTTTAAAAAGTTCATATGGAGTTTTCTTTAGGATTGGCTTAACCATGGCTCTATTTATAATGTAGCAAGAAGTATTAATAGCTTTCGCCCAAAAATATCTTGGTAAATTTTTTTCACAAAGCATGGTTCTAGCCATTTCCTTTAAGGTTTTATTTTTTCTTTCAACAATTCCATTTTGTTGAGGAGTTCTAGGTGCCGAGAAGTTATCGCTAATACCATTTTTGTTACAAAATTTGTCAAAACCAAGTTTTCAAACTCTTTTCCATGATCACTCCTTACACTTGAAATAGAATAACCCTTTTTCATTTTGAATGATTTTGAAAAAAGTAATAAATTTTTCTAAAGCTTCATCTTTAGAGTGTAAGAAGAAAACCCAAGTAAACCTAGAGTAATCATCTACAATGATAAATCTATATTGTTTACCTCCTAAGCTTAATGTCCTAGTAGGACCAAAAAGATCAATATGAATAAGTTTTAATACTCTAATAGTTGAGGAAATATTAATTGGTTTGAATGAAGCTCTTCTATGTTTGCCTTGGATACATGCATCACATATTCTATCATTATCAAATTTTATTTTTGGCAATCCAACAACAAGGTCTTTTCTAGATAGTTTAGAGATTACATTCATACTAGCATGTCCTAATTTTCTATGCCACAACCAATACAAGTCATCATTATTTGCAACGAAACAAACATTTTAAGAGGATAAATCATATAGATGCATAATATAAATATTTCCTCTCTTTTTCCTACAAAAACAATTTTGTTTGTCTTAACATCAACAACTTGACAATTTATTGATTCAAAAATAACTTTCGTGCCTTTATCATACAATTGACTAATACTAAAGAGATTATGTTTGAGAACTTTGACAAATAAAACATTCCAATGTTAGATGAGGAATTGTTACCTATGGTTCCAATATCTTTAATTTGTCCTTTTGAGTTATCACCAAAAGTAACACTTCCTCCATCCTTAGGCTTTAGCTCCACAAATTGATTTTGGTCACCGGTCATATGTCTTGAGCATCCACTATCAAGGTACCAAGAATTTTTTTTTGTTGAATTTGCCTTGAAACAATGCTTTTCCTCCTACAACCACAAAATCATATTTTTTTTTTAGGTACCCAAACTTTCTTGGGTCCTTGAGTATTAGTGCTCAAAATTTTTGAGCCTTTTGGAATCCATTTTAATTTTGTAGCTTCATCTTGAGATGTGCCAATACCTTTGGGGACCCATATTCTCCTAATAAGTTTACCTCTAAAAGTGATAGTTTTTAAGAAGCATGTATGGAATGTGTGACCAAGTTTATGGCAATTTGTACATATGCTAGGTGCATCAAATGATTTGTTTTATGTTATAAAGAAGTTTTTGAAGTGAGTTTCTTTTTCGATTCTATTATAGCCCAAACCATCTTTATCAAAGAATGTCTTTTGTGTTTCTAGCATGTTATTTAATTTTTGTTGTGCCATATAAAACCTTGTAAACGAGTTATACAAATTTGTGTTCTTCGTGGTTAGATCATCACTATTGACTTGTAACTCATCTACTCTTTTCTTAAGATCATTATTTGTCATGCTTAGTGTTTCATTTTCTTCCTTGAGTTTAGAATTCATTTTCTTGTATTTCAAATTCATAACTTTGAATTCTAATGTTAATTCATCAAATGAGTAAGTATTAGCATTAGAAGATACCTTAGGCTCATCATGAGCCATGAGACATAGGTTGGCCACCTTCTTATCATCATTATTGGAAGTGTCACTATCACTCCATGTGGCCACCATTGCCTTCTTCTTTTGCTTTTTCGGGTTTGATTTCTTCCGTATTGGACATTCAAATTTGATATGTCCCGATTTCTTGCATTCATAGCAAATAATTTATTCTTTCTCTTTCTTGCTTGAGTCTCCCTTCATTATTTCTTTTCTAGGAGGCCTTCTAGCTTTGTTTATTCTCATGAATTTGTTGAATCTTTTTGCAAACATAGCCATTTCTTCATCTTCCTCGACCTCATCATCATCATCACTAGGTGTGGTTAATTTAAAGGCAACACTTGCCTTCTTTGATGGTTCTTGTCCATGCTTGATCTTTATTTTATAGGTTAGAAGGGCAACTATAAGTTCATCCAAAGCGAGTGTGTTAGGATCTTTGGATTCTTCAATTGCTACCATTTTTGCTTCCCAAGACTTGGGAAGACTATTGAGTAGCTTCTTTACCATCTCTTTATTTGGATAGGTCTTTTCGAGTGCCTTCAACCAATTGATGATGTCCATAAATCTATTCGACATTTCTTTGATGGTTTCATCCGTCTTTACCTTGAACAATTCATAGTCAAGTGTGAGCATGCTTATTTTGGATTCTTTAACTTGATTTGTTCCTTCATGTGTGGTTGCTAGCTTGTCCCACACTTGCTTTGAATTGTCACATAGCGAGACTCTATTATACTGACTTAGACCAAGAGCACAAAATAATGTATGCATGGCTTTGGCATTTAGCTGTGCCATTTTGGTGTCTTGTCCATCCCATTCTTCTTCCTTTTTTGGCACAATTCAATCTCCAACTTTCTTCTTTGGAATGAGTGGACCATTGATGATGATTTACCATACTCCATAGTCGTTTGCTTGGATAAAAAGCATCATCCTTGTCTTGCAATATGAGTAGTTGTCACCATTGAAGAGTAGAGGTCTCATGATGGAATGCATTTCAAGTCCTATAGCATTTGCATTTGTCTCAAATGCCATAAGACAAACTTTATCTTGGCTTTTCAACTCTTATAGGCTTCTTGAGGCTTTGATTACAATGTTTGCATTCTCCATTTTTGAGCTATCAAGGATCTTTTCTCAAGGTTGTGAGACCTATAAAGGAAACCAAAGCTCTAATACCAATTGTTAGCTTTAATGGAGAGATTGACCCAAAAGGGGTTGAATTGGTTCTATAAAAACTTTGTAAATTTCAAAATTAAAATAAGATAAAAAAGAGAGAAAAATCAATAATGGATGTATAGAGGTTCAGTCCTTTAATTCGGCACCTACGTCCTCTTTTCTTAGTACTTTCTTACCAAGGTGATTCTCACAATTCACTAAGGAAATTGTTGCCTTTAAGGCTAAGGCATAACCTTACACAACTATCTTTTAAGGCTTAGATAGAACCTTTCAAATACTTTGAGAATTATACCCCAAACTCGTAAATATTTTCACTCACTTTCACATAACCTCTTTTATGAAATGAAAGAAGTATTTTACAAACTAATTGAACCTTTAGTAGGTAGATGTTTGCTAAAATTTAAATACAAGAAGAATGAGATACAAATATATTTGAAGAGTACGAATTGATACAAGTAGAAAATAATGAATTTGATGATTTTGAGCTTTGTTGTTCAATGATTCAATGAAATCTGTATCTCTACCTCTTCAGCTATTGGAACCTCTATTTATAGCTACAAATTGATTCATAGACATTGGGCATTTAATGTGGTGGTTGGAGAGCCGTTGTATCCTTTATAAATGCTGATTTTCGTTCAATCCCACGCTATAGTATCGATACAATACCAATAGTATCGATACACAATTCAAAAAAGTGATCGTTACAACTTGTTGTATCGATACTGAGGTCTGAGTATCGATGCTAAGCAAGCTGCATCGATACAGATACCTTTGTATCGATACATATAAGGGTTTCAGCCAAACTTTGGCTACTGCCAAGCCCTGTATCGATACATATGTTCATTGCATCGATACATTTGAGGGTTTTTTGCATAGTATCGATACATATGTTCTTTGTATCAAAACTAACGTTCAAAACTTGTTTGTGAAATCATTTTTATTAATTCAAACACATCTTAATAATTACAAACTTAGTATTTTTAAAGATGCTTTTCAATTTAAACAAAAACACAAAGTTGAGTATTAATTTAACTTAAGTTTGTTTGTTATATCAAAACCAAAATCAAGGTTAACAATAAAAAATAAAAGTTTTGGATGAAAACCTAAAAGACGTCCAAGCAACATACTCGACTTGAGTTGAAAACCTAAAAAAATGGCTCAAAAAAATTAGCGTTGACCTAACCCAAACTTTAACCAAATCAGATCTTACCCAGAAAACCTTAATCAAACCTTGCCTAGCCTTAGCCATATGAATCAAACTTAGCCTTGCCTCGACTAAACTAAGCTAAAACCCTAGTCAAATCAAGTCAAACCCTATCCAAATCAAAGCCAAACCTCACATAAAATAAACCGAGTTCGAAGGGATAAAGAAGTAAATTACCTAAGTTTGAGGCAATTATAAGGCGGCATAGGGCACTTTTAAGAATTTTTGGAAAATCGACCAACGCTGGACAACTTAACTATTCAGAAAGATCTCAAGATATGTCAGATAAAGCATTCATGTCATGATTATTAGAGGCATCAATTGCTCACGTGATTACTTTACCTATTATCATTGTACTTTTTTGTCAAAAAAATATGAAATTGTACCGCCTTTTTCTCATGAATGAAATATAATCTTGTTTCCTTTTAATCATTTCGCATCATGTCTACATTATATTATGTTTATCAGTTAGTTGATAATACTTGATAATGGAATAAAATTCATGTAAGGATTTCTTGACATTACTTCAAAAAAAAAAAAAAACAAGAAGAGCGTAGGAAACTCTATTCCCACCTTGATTGCCAATGTCATAAATCATTCTTACTCGACAGACATTAATCACAAACACATGTCAAACCATTCCCGACTCCTAAGAGTCAACAGTCATTAGAAACTATCAAACCCCAAAAACTCACTAACTAAGTCAAAAACACCGTCAAGATGTAAATGCTAACGAACCCAGCCAAGATGTACCCATAACTAAGCAAAGAATCAACCAATCTTCAAACCATTAGAAAAATCACCTAGATATGGCAATTGGGTAGGCTCAAGAGAGTTTGGATTGGGTCATTTTGAGTTTAAGATTTTTTGGGTTCAAGCTAATTCAGGTTTAAGCCTATTTAGGTTCAGGTTCTTTTGAGTTCGGGCAATTTGGATCCAATTCGAGTTTGAGTCTATTCGGGTTTGAGCCTATTCAAGTTCAGGTCTATTTAGGTTTAAGCTTATTCAGGTTCAGGTTTAAGTTTAAGTTGGGTTCAGGTTTGAGTATATTTTACACCATTTTTTACTTCATGTTAAATGTAATCACTTTTATGTAATTTTGAATTCTAAGCCCAAGCCTAAATTTGGCCTAGTTCGACCCCAAACAATATCAATGTGGTTTCATGGACCTGGTCGCGACCTGAAAAAATTTTGAATTCTAAGCTCAAAGTCGAATTTAGCATGGCTTGCCTCTTTAAGTACAAATTGCTATTCATAATATTAAAAAGTTATTTTTATATTAATATTTATATATTTTATAATTAAATTTAAATAAAAATATATTATTTGATTTTAAAAAAATACTATTTCAGATTGAGCCTACCTGAAACTTAAAATCTTAGACCAGGGCCTAATTATGCTAGACCTATTAGGCTAGATAGGCTATTGGGGTTAAGCTCGAGTTTAGGTTCTTTCAGGTTCAGGTCTTTTCAAGTTCGAGTTCTTTCAGGTTTGGGTTTTTTTTTTTAGTTTTGGCCATTTCAGGTTCAGGTTTTCTCGAGTTTGGGCTCTTAACTTTTTTGTCAAATCGAGTTTAGTTTGAGTTTGAGCTTGGGTTTTTCAAGCGAGTTTTTAGGTTTGAGTTTATTTTGCCACCTTTAAAACCACCCAACCTTATTAGAAGAGACATCAAATATCCTAACTTAAGAAAATGATCATTCAAACACCAAACTGTCCCAAAAAAACCAAAAAGCCCATCATGTTCTTAACTGTAGAATCTAGGAAATTGTTAACAAAAGTACCAGTCAAGGGGATAGTATGCAATATCTATGCTCGTATTAGACTTTATGTCATGATTATCAAGAAAGTTACACTTGCATCACCACATATCATCATGCATTCATATTATCATCACATAACATTACTCTGCCCAAATGACATTAAGCAAAATTTATCGAATCTCGAAGGACTTCCTAGTAAAAAACCTTTAAAATTGAAATCAAAAGGTTGCCTAGGTAAGAATCCTATCTTTTCAGGATACCATGTCAAGAGTTAAAGCCCAATGTAGCTAACCATGTGGTAAACCCAACGAAGTTGGCCATTGTCAAAAATCAAGCTCAATGATGCCAGTAAACTAGATCCAACTAATTGTCCCATGTCAAAAAAGTTAAGCTAATGATGTCGATAGGCTAGATATGGCTAATTGGCACATGTCAAAAAAGTTAAACCTAGTGATGCTAATAGGCTAGATTCGGTTAGTTGGACCATGTCAAGAAAATCAAGCCCAGTGATGCCAATAGGCTAAATTTGGCTAATTGGCCCACGTCAAGAAAGTCCAGCTTAATGATGCTGTTAAGCTAGATCTAGCTTATTGGCCCATGTTAAGAAAGTTAAGCTTAGTGAGGCTGGTAGGCTAGTTTAAGCTAATTGGCCCATGCCAAGAAAGTTAAGCCTAGTGATGTTGGTAGGTTAGTTCTGACTAATTAGCCCATGTTAAAAGGTCAATCTCAGGGATACTCATAGGTATAGCCCTATTAGTTATCATTTTGTCAAGAACTTTTAAAGTCCAAAGTTGTTGGTTAGTCATGATCTGACTTGTTTGCATTTTTGTCAAGAACCTTTGTTAAGAACCTTTATCAAGAACTTTTAAAGTGCAACGTTGCTAATTACTCATTAGCCACTTGTTGGCACCTTCATCAAGAAACTTTGTCAAAAGCTTTTAAAGTCCATTGATGCTGGTTAGTCATGGGCTGGCTCATTGGCACTTTTGTCACGAACTTTTGTCAAGAACCTTTAAAGTCTAAAGTTGTTGGTTAGTCATGAGTTGACTTGTTAGCACTTTATCAAGAACCTTTAAAGTCTAATGATGTTGGTTAGTGAGGAAATAGTTACTTGGCATTTGTGTCAAAAACCTCTAAAGCCCAATGATGCTGGTTAGTCATGAGTCGACTCATTGGCATTGTTGTCAAGAATTATTGTCAAGAATCTTTAGAGTCCAATGTTAATGGTCAGTCATGAGGTAGCTCATTGGAGTTTTTATGAAAATTTTTGTTACTTTTCAGGTCAAACCTAGGGATAGGTTGAGCCTAAGATCGCTGTCGAGGTTTTTCATCTAAAAACTTGAACTTACCTTCTTGTAGAAATCAAAATCACTACTAAAATATTGTTATTATCCTAGTGTCATATTAATTTTATTCTTTTCATCATAAACACACAAGACAGCATCAAGCGCACTTTAAACAAAACAGTGTCTATCAGTCTTTACCTTGTTTTTGATACTCAGTAGTAGCCAAAGAGGGGTAGTTATAGACATTTCATTTAATTTGAGCCAACATCTAAGGCATCAAAGGCCATCATTTAAGGTATCATCGAAGCCATTCTAACAAGCATAGATTAATCCCTCTTATTCTTAGCTAAGGTAAAGTGTTCAGAGAGCTAAAGATGTGTAAAATTCATATATTTACTTATGTTTATTGAAATATGGTCTTTATGTATCAATACAGGGCCTTCACGTCAACAAAAATTTAAATTTCACAAGTTCCATCAATACAAAAGGTCCATGTATTGATACATTGGCTTATTGTATCGATATAAGGCTTGGCAGTAGCCAAATCATAATTTTTGGACAAAATGTATTGATGCATAAGTGAATGTATCAATATATTCTAGCCATATACCAATACATTCTTCACTGTATCGATGGCAAAATTTGCGTATTGTATCAATACATCGAATTGCGTATTGATATAGTTGTGTTTTTTACCCAGTTTATGGCATTTTTCACCTTTTTGCCCCACTACATTAAAACGCAAATTTGACTATGATTTTGGCTCTAAAACTATCTAATTTCAGATGAAATTTCATGAAAATCATATGTATGTTATTTTGGGCCTTAAACATTTGATTGTCACATTTTTTAAGGGGCCATTAAGCTCAGGATAGGTCATTTCATCTTAAATTTGATTTATCGAGTAGTAAGATTAGCATTGCTTAATATACCAATCAATGCATGGCTTTCTTTGGCTGCAAGAATAGTGCAATAGCTAATGAAATGTTAAAAGCTAAGCCTATGGTATAGTGACTCATTAAATTGTACATGAAAAATGTCTTAAATGCCCCATTGCTAGTTTATTTTTTATGGTTGAAGTATGCTATATAAAGACATTTTCATGCTCAGCCAAGGGAATTTCTTTCAAATACACACATGTTCTTAAATACACTCCTTAGCCAAAAACATACCATTTTTGTAGCTACTGAAAGTTCCTGCTAATAACCCTCTATTCACTCATCTTTATTCTCCAAAATCCCCATCATTGATAACATGCCTTTAAGCTCATTCTTGGCCACCCTTTCTTGCCAATCTATAGCAAAGGAAGGGAAGAAAATTAAGCTAAAAGTATGGAAAGGTTTTTGCTTACAACTAAAGCTAGATTTTAAAGCTTGTTGGTATACCTCTTATCTTTTCTTTATTCATTCTTTTTATTTTTCTTCATCTAGTTAGCCATTTTTTGTGAAAACGATGACCTTATCTTAGGATATCCATGCATTATTATGGTCTTAGTTATGGTAATATTAGGATTTTTTTATGCTTTAATGGTCCTTTAATATGATTTTCTTATGATGACCACGCTTTTATGCTTTATTTCTCTTGAAATCATGCCTTGATGGTGTCTTGAAAATTCCAGCATGCTTTTTCTTGTCTAAATAGGTCCTTATCATCTTCCATGTTAAGATTCTTATGTTATTCATGCAACTAAAATGTCTTTGCATCTTCTTATTCATTTCCTTGCATTTTTATCATCATTTTCATATTTAAATATCATATTATTTTGATTAAGCATCTTATATGTGTTTATTGTCATGGATGTCACATTTTAGTTCACCACATGTTTGTCAAAATATTTGTTTCATGCATGTCAAAACTTTTTTTATAAAACCCCCAAGTTAAGTCCATATTACCTTCAATAAATGGAGATTAATATGGATTTAATGTTTTCCATCAATTGATCTTCCAATCTTGTTGAAAAAATCAAGCTTTTCATGTTTAGTTTAATGGGGCCAAATATTCTGATTTTTAAAAAGAAAATGAGTCTTTCGATTTTCCTCAAGTTGCATGTGCTTTGATCTTGTATCTAGTGTATTCTGCTTACGAAATGCTTAAAAGGCTGTTTCATTGTCCCATACTACTGTAGATTGTGCAAATGAGTTTGTGAAGCTACTGTCACTGACCTGGTTTTGTCATGGATATTCGAATGTTTGTAACTTGAGTAAAGTTCTAGGGAACCCTAATAAAAAATTCCCTTATTTTAGCACTAGTAGCATTGTGACCTTAATTTAAAAAATTATTTTAACCTTAAATGATTTCGTTTATTTTTTTGACATTTTTCCCTTAAAGGGAATCAATTTAGCCTTCCAATGGTATTTCGTTTACCCTCATATCATTCTAAATGAAAGAGTTATGATTTTTTGAATATTTTCTATCTAGAATCTTTGGAATAAGCAATTAACATTTTATTTGGATCATTTCGACCTCTCAAACAAATTTTCTAGAATTTTTGAATAATTTCCTAAAAATAGGTGAAATTTTCTCTCCAGAAAGGTATGTGCCTGGAATGATTTTTCAATCATCAAGTTTTTCAAGTTCCCTTAGTGGCTCATCCGATGACATGTCTAGTTCATTATTTCATTCTTTGTTGTCTTAATCATCATGGGACGTTCATGTAAACATAGAATTTGTAGAGAATCCAAATGGTCATGAGAAGGATGTTGTTGGTTTAGTAGGTTTGAAGTTGGATCCTTCTTTTGTTCTAACTCTTTCTTCTTCATTGAGCCATTTGATATTGACCATTCGCAATAGTTTGCCATAAACAAAAGTGTATGAGCATTCTTTTTGAAGAGAATCGTCTCTCAAAGGACTTGCGAAGAGGTTACACCTTTGAACATCTTAGTATAAACTCACTATTTCAACCTAAGTTGCAGATGTCCAAATTTCACGTCATCAATAAACCATAAAGGCTGCCATGCATTTGCCTTAGCTCAATCTTGCCTAGCTTGCTTTCTAGCATCAAAGAAGTCTTTAGCTTTCCTTCGTTTTACAAACCCAGGCATATGGGGGACATAGAGACCATGTCCTAAAGTCCTTAAGAGAAACATTTGTTTGTGTTCATCAACACTTGAAAGTTCTTAGGTTTCCTCTTCATCCATTTACTGTCAACGTCCTTACTTCTTACAATTTAACTATTTCTCAATTGCCCTCAATTATTGGGCTATCATTGTCAACTTTGTGATTCTTTGCAAAGTTAAAGGTGTAGGACCTTACGTCAAACTTTTCGAGGAGTTCTTTGCCATGAAGGTCAGGCAATTATGCTAGCTTTTATGCTAGACCTAAAACGAAGTTGTTTGAAAACTTTATTTCTTAATGGAGGAAATGGAAATGTGGCTTTTTTGCCATTCTTCCTCTACTAGGCTCTAATGGATGGCTGATTCAAACCACCTAGGGAGAATTTAATAACCTTGGCATCATCCCTATCTTTGTCCAAGAGGAGAGACCTTAAAGAGTTGAACCAATATAGGAACATAGACCTCAGGAGGTTTGTTTCTGAGAACTTGATAAGGTCTTCCACATTGGAAGGCAAGTTAGGTAATGTGACGTTGTTTTTGCATTTTGTTGTTGTTTTACTCTTTACAAGGTTGCACTTATTTCTTTCTCCTATTTCGCCAACATTCTTCCTTCCACGAGATTCCCTTATTCACGACCGCTTTTAAGGCTAAGAAAAAAGTAAGGAAGCTCCTTGCTAAAGTACAACACCTTCATTTCCCCATCCTAACATTGTGCCAATCAAAAAAAGCAAAATGTTATGTCTCAAAATCGTCTAAACCTCTCAACTTGTGCCACCTCCATCTTCTGAAGGTGCCATCTTCAGTTTTTGATGTTTTTATACATCGTATTCCATCTTTCAAAACTAACATATTCTTGCTATTTAGATCTTCCATGCTAGCCTTCAAGGATATTTTATACTTGGGATGAAGTAAGTGACTCTATCATCAACCTCCACCTCCCCTTATAGATCAAAGAGAGTAGTCTGACCAACGCTCACATTGCAAACACACGAGCACAAAGGTTGTGCTTCATGCAGATTACGAAGAGATGGAGAGGTTATCAATAAAACTTTTAACCACTAGCCACAATCTCATTTAGGACCAATATCGAGTATTTAGATTATATCTTTTTTCAATAGTTATTCTCACGTTGTTTATATCACTAATTTATCTTTTGCTTGTTGTAGACTCTTGTCCACACCATCACAACTATAGCTAAGCATGATATGCTCTTTGAACGCAACGTCCACCTCAAGACCTTTCATGCTAAGGTGGTGAAAAAGGCTAAGGATGTCAAGGCCAAGTTAGGCAAGATGTTGGCCAACTCTTTTAAACTTCAAAAGGCTTACAATGAGGTTCATTCTCGCATGGCTATCCTTAGCTAAATCTAATCTCGAATTCTGAAAGTTGTCATAGAAGTGCTAAGAGGGCGCGAAGGAGATCATTGCCAATTATCAAAAGTCTCCTAGTTTTGCCAAGGATATCTCTGCGATGAGTGTTGGCACCCTCATTTCTAGCTTTGCAATGTGCCTTATCAAAGCTAAGCTGTTTCCAGACTTGACGTTTCCAAATCTATACATGAATGATATCATTTATTAGAGAGGTCGCACATCCAGGTGCACACTTGGTCCCCCTAGTGCCATAGATGAGAGGCTTTCATTGCGGAGTGGAGAGGTTGAGGAGTGCAAGATTGCCGTTGAATTGGCATGCCCGAGAATGCTACAAACAAGGTTGGAGACGAAATGGAGAAACTACCGAAGAAAAGAGAGAGGAGACTTGAGATGGAGCCGAGGATGATGTTATTAATGATGCTGCTGATACTGAGGCCAATATTGAGATCGGTGTTGACTTTGAGGGTCCCAATGTGTAAGCATCATGTTCTAGTTCTTTTTTGTATTTGGTTGCTTTTGTAGGCATTTATGCCTTAGACAATTTTCTACATCGGCATATTGTGTGATGAACTTATAACTTTGAAACTGATTGCATCCACGTCGGAGGGTTCATTTTTTGTTGTCGGACTCTTTCTTTTATGATGCTTCGAACGATCGATTAACATTAAAGACGACGTTATAAAAGAATCTAAACCAAGACATATTCACTCAATAGCTTAAATCATTGCAAAATTTGACATCAACAGATCCACTTTTGGAGTAATTTTTTACGCTCAATCGTTCACTTTTTGAATGCTAAATATTTAACACATCATAATTTAGTTTAACTTTTCAACTCATCGCACCTTACAAGTGACCTAATAGAAAATAGACCAGAACTCAACTGGATTAGACTGATCGACCAGAATATACAAACAACATATAGCCGATCAAAAAATTAAATAGAGCAGAACCCAACTATATGGTCTTACTCTACCAGAAACTCCTGTAGATTAGAAAGTTTGTTCAATATATATTTGTAATTAAACAGAAGAAAAATGATTTACAAAACCAAATCAGGCTCAACTAAGAAAAAAACATCAATCAACATCATCAGCATTCACAACGATGATGAAGCCGGTCCACGATACAAAGTTTGCTCCGTAAACGCAATTCTCTCCTCTAATGAATAGCATTGGGGCATTGCATCCCTCTACTGTTTTTCCATCACACTATAATTGAATTCTAAAGAAGAGAGTTTATATATAAGAGCATCCTTACACGACAAAAACCGCCAATAAGCCATTTAAACGTATCATGGTCTGAAAAATTGACACAAAAAATGTAAAAATCTTTTTTAAAAACAAAGGCTATAATCCTAACAACGAAGACCTTTTGAGCTAAAGTACTCTTTCTGAAAGAAAAACAAGCCAAAAACTTGGAGACTAATGGACTCTCGACAATACTTATTAGCATCAACAAAGATCTAAAACACTTCCCATCTTTCTCATGCCCAATTATGGTCGAGCCATCCTCAATTTCCTAATGAGATGCCTAAGGAGTTCTTTGTAAGAGACATTAACAGCCCGCATTTTTTGTGGCTATAGCAGCAATCAACAACTAAAATGCCGGAAAAAGACTATAAAGCCAAGCAACCAAGCACAACTAGGAAATAATCACCGCCAACCATTAAAATGTGATGACAGTCAGAATACCACACATAGGACAACGATATCGTCGAAACAAAACCAAAGTACAGAGCCAAAATAAAATAGCAAAGATAAAACGCAACACGGAGCAACTGTAACTTTGCACATTGTAATTGGACGACACCATATTTAATTTGAAAACAATTAACCAAAGAAAAATAAACCTATAATACAAAGGATTAAAGCATTGGCTTCGGACCACGAATATTACTAACTAGTTATCCAGGTGGTGGAAATGAGATGAAAACTGCAGCAAAAGATGTAAGCAATATAGAATAAGTTATCAAACTGTATGCGAGGACTTTTAGAGTATGTATATATAACAACTAATTATCAACGTGTCTACTCACAAAAACATTTTGAACGAGAAGCAGTATAGACCACCTTGCCAAAGAACGAAAACGAGCTTACCATGCTATCGTCAGATTTAAAAATAAGGAGAGCAAGAGCACAAAGACAAATGCCAACACGGAATGCACACATCGACTTTGCTACACCTCACCTAAAAAGACAGGAAAGAGAATTGAAACTGCATCGTGTTGTGCAGTCAGACAAAAGGGAAAGAGTCTTAAGCCAAATCATTTAGCTAGAGGGATTAAGATCGCGTCGCCATATCAGAAACATAAACACCAAGTATCTCAAAAATGGGGGAATGAGTTGACTAAAAACGCGCTGACAAACACCAACATGGAGCGCACATGTTGGGCTTCACGATAGCTCACCTAGTAAGCCGTGAAAAAGCATCGCCGTATTGACAACCAATAAATGGAAGTTTAAACATAACTGACTCACGTAACGAAAGGTAATCACGCGTAAAACAGTATAAATACTAGTGTAAGCACATTCACAATTTTTTTTTTAAGAAGTCCTGATTAAAAAATAATAATCTTTCCTGATAAAAAAATAATAATCTTTGTACAAAGGTAGGACATTGACGTACAATGAAAGCAAGAAGGAGAAAACAAAATAGTACATAAAAAGAGTGATATGAAGAACTCACTGATGTTACAAATAGAACAAAAGCGTTATGCAATGAAAGCAACAATTCATTGCTATTTATAGAATTTTTTTTTTTTTTTTGGCACGGTAAGGTGGATTCGACGAAAACGGAAAGCTTGACGGTGGATGTAGGCAAAAAAAATCAATTGACATAGAGCTAGAAGGAAATAGAGTTTCGCTCGAAGAAGACCAAACCAATCGGTCCTTTCACCCTGTGAACGGAGAAGAAGGACGTGATGCATACCACGTGGCAAGCATTAACAATGCGAATCGATACAAAAACCCACAGAACAAAAGCATGATTGGATCGAAAGGCCTAGGCGCCGAACGATCAAAAGAATGTACCTTCTCTTCACCAGTTGGTTAAAAGAGGAGACAAAAGAGTTTCACAACTCGGCGGTGTTTAA
This sequence comes from Adansonia grandidieri, assembly GCA_038382065.1. NCBI lineage: Eukaryota > Viridiplantae > Streptophyta > Magnoliopsida > Malvales > Malvaceae > Adansonia > Adansonia grandidieri. The sequence continues at coordinate 9,044,885 of JBBYHK010000013.1, forward strand.
TACATGTGGTTTTGGGCGAGGGAAAAAAGCGCATGAAGGGTGAGGAAAAGAGGGACATGAAAAGAATTTCACACAAAAAAATAATGGAACGACGTCATTTAGAAAACAAGCGCGAGGCGTTGAAAGAGCGCCGTGTCAACGCTCGCTCTTGAGTTTTAAAAGGAAATGCTTAATTTTTATTTTTTTTAAGCAGTAAAAAACTTGGACGGGTTAGGTCAAGTTTTAGCGTCTTTTTAACGGTTAAGGTCAAATCTAATCATATAACATTATTCATATTTTAAAATAATTTGAATTTAAATAAATATAAAAAATATTACTAATTTAAATTTAAATTAATTTAATTTAATTTAATTTATAAATAAATTTACTCAAACATTTTAATTATTTTGTTCATCGGAGTTAATCCTCCTTGATCCTTCTATTTATATTCCATATTAGCCTTGTGTTAAGCGTCCATGTAGGCCCTTGTAGGTTCTCATACTTCCACTGACAAAGTCAACCCAAAAAATTTATTAAAAAATAATGGTCTATCGTGATTGATAGTGACAGAATAGGACCTCAACTCAAATATTCAATGATGCCAATTCCAAGGCCAATGGCAACACATTAAAAGGTTTTTTTTTATGCAAATAATTTTTTTATATCTTGTTATATGATATTTTGAGATTAATTTTTAAAAATATGTTGAGAACTTATTGTGATCGAGTTTTGAATTAAAAATGAGAACTCACTCACTAAACATAAAAAATGAGAACTTGCTTATTGAGAAGGCAAGTTCCTTTCTTATTTTTTACATGTTTAGAACTCACCCCTTAATAAGGCGAGTTCTCAACATATTTCTTTTACATTTTGTTAAGTTATCTATTTATATCTATTTTTTAGTTTTTGTTAATTATAGTTAAAGGCATTGTAATCTTAGGCCTTTATTTGAATAAATATTAGAGATTTTTAATTTTTAATATGACGATAATAATTTATGTTGATGGTTTAGGGTCATTACTAGTTTACGGCACATTGTGTGAGTATATTACATTCAGTAGAGATATTTGAATATACCAATATTTGAAAATTAAATATAAATATTTAAACAACTCCAATTTATAAATAAATATTAAATTCTACATTAACACATTATTTACTAGCACTATCGTTGATCTGAACTCTCGCCCAAGGTGCCAGAGCTGTAAGGACATTTGTTACCCCTATGGCCTTCATTCTTGCATAATCCATAATGCTTTGGTTGGTATCTCTCCGTAAAGTTTATTTCATTATGAATACAACTTGATTTTGGTCGATCTTTTGGATCTCTCCATATTTCTGGATTACGACATAGTTGTGGACCATTATATTCCTATGAATAATCTTCATGCCTGACATGTTGAAACTCATGTTGATAGACATTGGATGTAGTTTTTAATCTATAAATATTGTCCACATATAACCTACAATCTATATAGACTTGAGCATAAGCAGCAACATATGAACAAAGGTGCCTTTATGCTTGAAACTTCCCACAGTCACGTCACCTTTCATTAAAATTAACTTTGTAGTTTGAAGTGACAATTCCCTCCTATAGGTTTTTTTTAACTCTTCAATTAAAAAAAATTGATTTGCTTGCGTAAACCCATGAATAAGGTGGGAGTTAGCTTTCGTTTGATTTTTTTTACATGGCATCTATGACTATTTCATAGTATGTGTGGTTTGCCTCCATCATTGCTATCTTCTTGTTCCTTATCTTAGCAAATAGTTTAACCAACCTAAAATACATTGCTTGGACTAAAGCAGTTATGGAAAGATGATGAGTTCCCTTCAACACCGAATTTATGCATTCAACTATGTTTGTTGTCATATGTCCATAACATCTTCCCTCATTATATGATTGAGCCTACTTCTCCTTCGAGATCCTATTAATTCAATCAGCTGCTTTTATGTTTTTTGCATGAAGATGTTCATAGGACTACTCTGAAAATAGGGTCGCCTCAACTTATACACTATTAAAATCATATGTTAATTTATGGACTTGTTAACAACTTGTTAATAAAAATAAAAATTGAGAGGGTTGTAGGAGATTAAACAACCATAAATGCAAATACATACCCATGTTAACAACTTGCCAATGCAAGTCCTTATTGTTAAACCTCTTTATGAAATTAGGTACAATATGTTGAATGTAATATATAGAATATGCATATGGAGGTTTCCATACATTAACTAAGTCTCTGATAACATATTTCTTGGATTCATATCGATCAAAAATCAAGCAGATGCCAGATTGTGTAACAGTATATCTACTCAAATTACCGAGAAAAAATGACCATGCCTTCTTTGTCTCACCTTCCATAATTACAAAGGCAATTGGTACAATATTTCAATTGTTATCTTGTGCAACACTAATAACAATGTTCCTTAGTATTTTCCATAAAAGAATATACCATTTATTTGAACAACAAACTTACAAAAGGGAAGCCTTTAATGCAGGACTTGAGTGTCCAAAAAACTAGATAGAAAATATGCTTACGTTACACCATTAGTTGACCGTGGTATACAGGTACAATTTATATTTCCACTATTATGCCAAGAACAAAATATTGCATTGCACCTAACCACTTTGGCAGATCATTATAGGATTTATCACAATCACCAAACAGTCAAACAATTACCTTCTGGTTTGCTATCTATGCTTTCTTAAAAAAGGTCATGTATCTATACCTATTCCATACTTGGTAACCAAAACTTAATCGAAAATGGCCGGATTTGCTTGGACCAAGGATAAATGCATGAACAAATCATGTTAGAATATAATTTCAAGTGATTTTGTGAAATTCATCTAGATATAGAAGTATAAGGGCAATTGAATTTCTAATCTCCCAAACTTGCTCTTTATTCAACACTGTTGTCCTTATACTCCAATTACACCCTGAGCTATACATTGTGCATTTATTATGATATTTGTTTGGTATAGATTTGACAACTCTATAATCTATATAGTTTTTGATGTTGTAGTGCTTGTTATCTAAAAACACCCTTTCTTTCATAGCAAATGCATCCCAACTTAAAGATCATTGGTAGATGGATTAATGGCATACCTATTGCATAGGCATATTCTGAAAGTTCTACCATATGCATTGCATCCAAATTGAGGGTGCACTAATGAGATACAGGCTCAAACTGATGAAGAGGACCATGACCTCTACCAGTATATGACAAATGATAAATGTTGATAATAGCATAATATTCTGGCTCACTAAAGTCACCAAAGTATTCATGGTGGGGTTCAGGTTACTGATCAGGATCAGGATTAGCATTAAATGAACTTGGTCTTCCTTTTTCCATTTCAACACCTTTAATTGCAGACTCTGTTAATGTGGAAGTTTGTCATGCATCAGTTTTGGTGGTAAAAACTATTGGTGGCACAGATGAATAATGAAAGGATTCAACGAAATTATTAATCAACAGATGTGCATCTAGAGGAGTTTGATATTCAGGATTATCATTTAGCCATGACATTTATGTGAGTACGTTGCATATGGTATGGATATTTGAAGGTCCACCATCATCATTAACATTCTCTAGCTTAGCATATAACTCAATAATATCGACATTAAGAAATTGTTGATAGGCATCAAACATGCATTTGGCATCATCGTCATCTTCAACTGGGAAGCTCCTATATTGGATACCTCCTTCCCCCATGGAAATAGGAAGCTTATACTTGATCTCTGATACTCTTCTTTCACTCCCAGCTTTGAATTTTGTATTAATTTTGGCTTTCAATTCCTTTATTTTGATGTCTTCCTTAACACTAATGCTTTTCGGATAGTTATTTTGGAAGGTAACACCTTCTTAATTATTGAAAATTTGTCTATTAAAGTATACAAGTACGACAAATCTATTTCTTATGTTATTTAATTAACCTACAAACAAATACTATGTCCATCAAATACCATCAAGATTATCACATAAAAGCATCGAATATAAATTTCGTGCAACAGTTTAACATATTAAAGTAGAAATAAATACCTATAACTAGCTCTGAAGATGCAAATAGGTATCAAACGAGAAATTGACACTATTCATTTTAGCAAAAAACAACAAAGGCTAGAATTAAGCACTATCAATAAACTCTACAAACAAATCTCACAAAAATAAGAAAGAAAAAGACAATGATAAGCTACCGTATCTATAACAGAGTAAAAAGAATCTATGCATTAGTGTCACATTTTTTACGTTCTAACATTTTTTTTCGTATTAGAAGGAATCTGATACCCTATGCATTTGTCACATCATTTGGTTCCAAGCAATTTATTAGGCATTAGTCAATTTTTTTCTTTCGTGTTAGAAGGAATCTGATACCCCATGCATTTATCACATCTTTCGAGTTCCAAGAAATTTAATGTGCATTAGTCAGCATTTTTCTTTCGTATTAGAAGAAATCTAATATCCCATGCATTTGTCATATCTTTCGGGTTCCAAGAAATTTACTATGCATCTATCATTTTTTTTTGTATTAGAAGGAATTTGATTTGTTATGCATTTGTCACATTTGTTAGGTTCTAAGAAATTTACTAGGCATTGGTCAACTTTTTTCTTTCATGTTAGAAAGAATCTGATACCCCATGTATTTGTCACATCTATTAGGTTCCAAAATATTTCTTATGCATCTTTTTTTAAAAATAAGATCAATTTTTAATGTATAGATAATTCAAATTTAAACCCTAAATATAAATTTTTAAATAAACTACCAACTAAAAAAATGATATAAAAACATGTTATATAAATAATCATAAATGATAAATTATAGAAAAATTTTTTAAATGATAAAAATACAAATTATACAAATGACAATAATGATAAAAATACAGATTAAATAAATTAATATGCATAAAATTCTATTGACTGTGGCCCTTTCACATGGTGTTTAACAACAATATGGAGCTCTCCTATTACACGGTGGCAACACTTGTTGCTTAACATTCTCAGTTTCATTGCCCCAAGTGCTTCAAGTTTGACGTCCTCAACCTTTTATTATCACTGTCGGTGCTTTTTCTTAAATGACTTTTTGTGATTGGCTTTTTCCTAAATGACTTCATCTGTAATATCTAAAACCCTAAATTAACCACTCATAGACATACCTATATTTTCCATACCCAAAAATGGATTCCAATTGTTGGAAGAGCTAACACCTGTTGCACCATAAATAGGATTGCAAGTACTCATACCAGCATAGCCTGAAACTAGGGTACAAACAAGTACATGCTAGACAAATATGCTGGACCTAAAGTCTGCATCAAGTGGTCAGCATGTACCTACTTGTTGGTGGCTTCGGCCGATAACACATATCCTCATCATCATCCCTAGCATGACTAAAAGAATGCTAGTGACTGGATGATAATCTAGGATCATATTCTAGTTTGGGATGACTAAATGACATCCTAAGTGCATTAGCCTTATGAACATTTGCCGAAGTAGGTTGCCTTGTCCTCTGATTAACTCCCGATGATGGAAAAATAAAAGGTCAACCTTGTTCATAGAACCATTTGATGTATTCATCTGATGGCTTTAAATTGTTGTTCATAATTTCAAAACTAGAAGCAACTAGTATAAAAAGATTTTCCCCAAACTGGATTCATTTTCTATACTGTTCAGCTTAGTTCTCTACATGATTACCACGCATGTCAATTTTGTGAACTTTGTCGAGGTTCACTAGTGTTTGAGGGATTGGTTCGTTGCATCACAATTTGGCGTAGGACCCTGTCTGCCTAGTGCCACTCTAAAACTTAAAAGCATTTAGTGCTATATTTGCACGCCAGATGTGGCTACTTTTGTAGGTAGACCTGGCAATCAATGTATTCATATTATATTCGAATATTTATTTATGTCATAATCATGTTTAAGATTTTTTTTATATTTTTATCAATTTTGATATGTTTATAATTTGTATTATATATTTTGAGAATGTAATCGTGTCGTGCTTTTTTTATCTTATGTGTGCCATATTCATGTAATTATGTCAAATATTACTAGGTCTATCCATAGGCTTCCATTGGGAGGCATGTCATTATCTCATTAGAACAATATGGCATTCATAAAAACTACAAAAATACATAGAAATTATTATTGAACAGTATGGCATTAGCTGGGTTAAGCATGCACATACTTGAATCTAACTCCTTTAGAATATTTACCTTATCAGAGCTGATGCGTTTAAGTCTTCCTTTGATACTTTCGAGTTCAGTCGAGGTAAATCTATAATCTTTCGACCATATCATCTATTCAAATATATATAAAATTTTAATAATTTATATGTAAGTATATCATCTACACTAATGCAATATAAATGAAATACTCAAATTTATTACCTTAACACAAGAAAGTATACAAGCTGTACACTAACTTTCGGTGCAAGAAATGGTATCCGATATCAAGCCCATGACTGTCACCTATGTCATAGGTGCATTTGGTAATGGCCTGACAAAGTTCCTTATATGAGAACCCTAAACAAGCTGAACCCTAACTATAATTTTCAGCCTCCTTAAAATCTTGCAAAATTGGAAAATATATTAAATGAACTAATTGCTAGATTTATCGGGCATTAACATTCCTCGAATTAAGCATAAAATACATGCTCTAGAAGCATACTCTATATCTCTTATAGTTAGATTTTGTGGGGGTGTAGTGAAATTTCTTTCCAACCAAATTATTTTGAGTCTTAGGCCTTCTAAACAGTTAGCTGAAAGGATCTTACCCAATAATTCAAGGCACACGTCACCACATTCCATGAGGCTCCCCTTGTTATGGTCTCACCATCAACTGGTTGTTTCAATTAAATTGTAATATCTTCCTGGTTGATCGTGCATTCACCGCATAAAAGATGAAATGTGTGTGTCTTGAGTCTCTATCATTCGATCAAGGCTTTTGTTATTCCATGCTCATGGTGCGAGGTTCTAACTAAAACTGCGTGGTAAAATCCATATGACCCTAGGTAGTCTATGATATATGCATTTGCTTCTTCCAAAGCAAATTTACATGACCGTAACTCACGATCATATTTCTGCTCAAAAAGCCTTTAATTTATTAGTTATAAAACTCTAAATTTATAATATTTAAAAATTTGATTAATAAAATTTTGGTACCTTGGATAATACCCTTGATGATATATGAATTTCTTCTAATCTCAGCAATGATGATGACGATGATGAAGCCATTATATTAATAAAAAATATGCCTATAAGAAGAATTGGAAATTGTTTAATATTAAAATAACTTTATTTACCAAACTAAATTAATTTCTACAAAAACTTAATTACAACATAAATAAATTTCATTAATGATAAAGTACATAACAATAACTTATAAAGTTAAATATAATATTCTTATTCTTTAAATAAGAAAAACCTAAATCTTACATCAACCTTTCAAATAAATTTCAGCTTCTACAAAAAAAAACTCTTAATTACCATAAAAAATAATAAATCATGATGATGATGATGATGATGATAATAATAATAATAATAATAAATTACAAAGTTAGATATCATACTATTTAAATAAAAAACTCTAAATCATACCTTCATTTTTCAAAAAAATTTCAACTATTAAAAAAAACTTAATTACAATGAAACTTAATTTAATCATGATAATAAATTATAAAGTTAAATTTTAAATTATTTAATTAAAAAGCTTAAATCATACCTTAATCAGCAACAACAAATTTTAACTTTTACTAAAAAACCTTAGTTGCTACAAAACTAAATTTAATCATGATAATAAATTACAAAGCTAATTATATTTTAGTATTACAAGGACACTTCTATAAATAGAAATAAAATATACCTTCAAAAAATTATACAAAAAATCCTTTAAATACGAATATTCAAATCTTAAAAATTTACTTAACTCTTCTCTTCTTCAATATAGGGAAAGAAGCTTCAAAGACTTTATTTATAAAAAGCTCTCCTTTCTCCTTCCCTCCCCCAATAATTTTAGGGGTCGCGAAACTTGCCAAAATAGCAAGCCTTTGACCCTTTTTATTTTCTATCAAAGTTATAGACCCTACCAAAAAATGGCAAGGCTATGAACCTCTTCCTGCTCCCCAAAATAATTAAAGGGGGCAACATATGTTAGGAACTCGCCACTTCCCAACAAAAAAAATTTATGTTGGGAAGGGGCGAGTTTTTAAACTTGCTCACTATGTTGGCAAGTTTCTAACATAAAAAAAAAAAAGCATAGTTCGAGAATTACACTTGAAATGGTGCATTTCAAGGAATAAAAAAAAATTATATTATTTACATAAAATTGCCCACACTAAAAATCTTGAATCTCCTAATTGAAATTGCTTACATAACTAACAAATTTGAAATGCCTTAATCTTTTTTTAATATATATTATATAAAGTTGGTATAAAAAATTGATGGTAGAATAAAATGACATCAATTTAATTTAATTAAAAATTTATATAAAATTAAAATAATTAATTTAAATTATGACTGTTTTGAATTATTAATTTATTTTTACACATATTTTTTTTTACTTTAAAAACTATTCACTTTTAAAAAAATAGCATATTTAAACTATTTATTTAGTTTTTCTTAAAATATTCACAAAGTGAGAATAATAGACTCTAGTTTCAATAATTTCATTGCTTAGTCACATTGGCTACATTATTGTTTTTTTTTTTTTTTTTTTTGGTTAGGCTATGATCTATTTTAGGTTAAACTCATTTTTTATTATGGTAGCTTTCTTCTGTTGGCCTTTTTCTTCCCTTTTTTATATTTTATCTTAGTACCAGTTAAATATTCTTGTTTGTCACAATTCATAACCCAAAAACTTATCATTTCATTCTGATAGTCTCCCACTTTATAATGTGCATCACATTAAAGTTTTTAGGTATCTAAGCTGTAGTATTTTCAAGGTCAGGTTGGTCTAACTTTTTTAAAAAGTATGGGGAGAATAGATGGCTACAAACCAACTTTGCCCTTGATTAGACATCAATTCACCTATTTAGGAGTTGCTCTTTTCACCAAAACTGTTGTACAAAAGAGGCAGAATCCCAAGGTCTTTATAGCCTATAGGCAGCGTATCACAACCTTATTCATTGCCCAACGGCTTTTTCCTCAAGAAAATAAGTGCAAATCTTCATCTCCCCCTCTATCTCTCCATCTCTACTCTCTAACATAATTTTTTGTTGCTCTTGTTGGCAAGAAAAATTCATCCAGTTGTTTTTTGGGGTTGAAGAGCTTTGCTTCGATAGTGTCGGCTTCTCTTATTAAGTGAATGCTGGCGTCCTATATATTTTTCCTTCTCCTAGATAAATGACTGAGTTGAACTTTACTAACAATTTCCCATAACAAAATTTTGTTTGCAGTGCTACAACCAATCAGAATGCATATTTTAAAGCGCTATACTTATCGTCTTCATAAATAACATGTACAATCTAATCCTTACAGTCACCTTTGTTCTAACTGCCATTCTTGGGTAATTCAGCATAAGTCAACGGGTCTTGGGAAAGTTTTCAACAGCACATACAGATAAAATGAAATAAAAAACACATACATACACACACAATCTGAGGTGTTCTTTAGTAGATTATTTACAGATAGAATGTGTTCCTTATCAATATTGGCTAAAAGAATCAAATATTTGAACTCTTAACTAAAACACTTGATTTAAGTGGTGTCATTTGGTGAAAAATGCTCCTGAATTGACATTTTCAATTCCTTCACTAGATTGGATTACCCTCATTTATAGTTTACAAGATCAATTGGACTTAAAAATTCTCTTTGAAATGATTCCATACTCTTAATTCAAAAGCCTTTTTATGATTCTTATCATGAAAGGAAATACTAGCAACATTTAAGCTTGGCAGCTAACACTTGAACAAAAATGTGCCTATTTCAGTAATAAATTTGGTTTACCTTTTTCACTAATCATTTCTAAGTGTCTACAAATCTCTTATAGGGTAGATTTATGTTTATGGTATCCTTGAAAAAAGTTGTTTTGGTTTTCTGAATGATATCAAAATATCAGTTTTATCTTTTAGGTAGGCTTTTAAACTTTGTGGGATCTTAACATATTCTGAATCTTGATATGATATATTAGGCTAGAGAAAGTTGATATTCAAAACCTGACAAGTGTGGCAAAGATACTAGGAACAATTATCTATCTCGATGAAGCCGTTTCCAAGGCTTTGCCTGAGGGCCTAAAGCTATTAAACTCAAAACTACTACCATAAAAGTTTTTGTTCAGCCCAAGAGGTGAAAATTGGTCGCTGAGATGTCTATTTTTACTTAAAAGTTGCATTCTCTAGTCACTTTAGATGATCTTACTGGTATTCTCCCTAATATTTGTTAACAAACAACATTTACCATCTAGATCACTATATTCTCTTTCAATTTTTAAAATAAGTTCCAATTTCAACTAGCTATCCTAATCATTTGTATTCATTTTCTTGGATGTGTTTCTTGGCCACATTGGAACCAGCAATAGTGGCATTGTTAGTGACAAGAGATCTAGAAGCTTGGAGTTTGAATTCATATCAAGAGCTTTCTTGTTGCTTTTTTTATGGTTACTAGTAACTTCTCTACACTTTACTAACGTTTCTAGTCATGTTCATTTCAGTGCCTGGGAACTTAATGTATTGAAAAGATATTCACTATATCGGGAATCGCCTTGGCATTATCTTTTTTTGTTCAAGTCTAGTGCATTTCATGCAGAGGTCCATTCTTTCTGCAATGTTTAATCCCATATGAACTGTTATTATTGCTCTATTTGCTGTTATATTCCAACATGAAAAGATATATACAGAAAGGTGAATCACTATTTGTTAGGCCCTCGAACAAAAACAATAGCAAATAATATGATTAGACCTACAGGATCTAGATAGCTCAGTTAGCTAATAAACTAAAAAAAAATACAAAATCTAAGCCAAGTAACAACTTTCATGCAGAAATAAAGAATAGCAAATTTTACATGAAAAACTTTATGAAATAAAGAGAAAAACCACGAGGCCAAATCAGAGTAGATCCACTAGGAAAATAGGTAAATTACAATATTACAATATAGTTTAAGATTTACAACAATTGGTAAAATATAACAAAGTTACCTCTTTAAGAATATACCGCAAATCTTTCCCGGATTGGATAGAGTATTATAATTCTCTATGATTAACAATACCCCCAATAAATATCCCAAATACCCAATTGTTGAGTGCCCTATTTTTTCTCTTTTCTTTCTCAATGAAACACTAATTTTACTCTTTGTATTTCACAATGCCTCTCAATTTTTTTCTTTCTCTCAATTGACATATGAAACAATTGCATCTAAAGCCCTTTATATAGCCAAAGGAATGGCTGATTGCATGTGTGAAAATGACATTTTTTTTCTTCCTTTTCAGCTCGGAAAAGTTGCAAAACTTTGCATTTAAATGCTTTGGAATTGAATGGCTATTTTCCATTCAATTTCAAACTTTTTCATCGGCTAATAAATGTAAAATTACAACTTCAACAATTATAATGTGAATGTTTTAATGGGACTGGATTTCATATTTAACTAACAATCTCCCCCTTATGTCCCATTAGGAGGAGATTAACTATTTGACTCTTTAATTAGAGTCCATCTCAGCTTGCTTGGCACAAAGATCAAGCTTATCTTTGGGAACCACCTTCGTTAACATATCAACAATGTTTCTATCTATGTGGATTTTCTTAAATTGCATTAATTTGCCTTCAATAGTTGAACAAATCCAATGATACCTTACATCAATATGCTTCGTGGGATTATGATACATGGAATTCTTGCTTAGATCAATAGCACTCTGGCTATCACAATAGACCACATACTTTTTTTGCTTCAATCCTAATTTTTAAATAAATCTTTTCATCTAGAATATTTCTTTTTCGGCTTCATTTGCTGTAATACTCTCTACCTTTGTGGTTGATAGGGCAACACTTTTTTGTAGCTTAGAGCGCCAAGAAATTGCCCCTCGCAGATAAATAAATACCCCAAAGTGTATTGTCTACTATCAAGGTTTCCTACCATATCTGTATCTACAAACCCTTTAAGAGTTGGTTGTGCATTCCCAAATTTTAAGCATATTTTAGAAGTATCTTTTAAGTATCTGAAGATCCATTTAACTGCTTCCCAATAGGTTTTTTTTTTGGGGATTGGAAAGGTATTTGCTTACTATGCCAATTGCATAGGCAATATCTGGTTGTATGCAAACCACTGCATACATTAAACAACCAACTACTGAGGAGTAGGGAATATTCCTCATATCTTCTTCGTTTGTTCAGTTAGACTTCTTGTTTAACTTAAAATGACTGGTAAAAAGGGTGTTAATTGATTTTGCATGCTTCATGTTGAATTTTTCAAACGCCTATTCAACATATTTCTCCTGTGATAGCCATAATTTTCTAGCTTTTCTATTCTGAATGATATTCATTCCCAGAATATGTTTAGCTAGACTTTAGTCTTTCATATCGAATGACTTAGATAACTCCTTCTTCAACTTGTTAATCATCACTGCATCCTATCCAATAATTAACATATTATCAACATATAATAAAAAGATAATGAAATTACCATTTTGGAAAGTCTTGATGTAAATGCAAGGATCTGAAGTTATTCAAACTTCTTGTTCCATTGCCTAGGAGCCTACTTTAATCCATATAGACTTTTATTTAATTTACATGCAAGTGTTCTTTCCTTTTTACTTGAAAACCTTCTGGTTGTTCCATGTAAATTTTTTCATGCAAGTCACCATGTAAAAATGTAGTCTTTACATTAAGCTGATCAATCTCGAGGTTGAAACTAGCTATAAGGGCTAATACCACTCGAATGGAAATTATCTTTACTACTGGAGCAAAAATCTCATCAAAGTCAATTCCCTTTATCTAGCCAAAACCTTTAGCCACCAATCCAGCTTTATACTTCACTAGTTATCACCATCTTTCTTCAGCTTGTATACCCACTTGTTTTTCAAGGGTTTTTTTCCTTTTGAAAGTTCAACCAAATAATAGGTGTCATTTTTCTACAGAGAATTGATTATTCTTTCATGGCTTCCAACCAACAATTTTTATCTTTGTGAGATAGTACTTCTTCGAAGCTTCCTAGCTCCCCCCATCAATAATCAAAATATAATCAGAACTACAGTATCTGCTAGATGGTCGATGCTCTTTAGTTGATATCCTAAGTGGAAATCCTACAATCTCTTATGGAAAAGCTCGCCCCCTTGCTTATCACCATCTTCGTCTAATTGATCCCTCGCAACTCATCACCCACTGTTATTAGCTCATCTGAATCCTGACATTTTGTTTCTTGAATATTTCCACCACCTGTGGCTTTTTCTAGTGGAGCTTTTACTTGAGTCGAATCATTATATTTAATAATAACTTTTGATGTCTTCTCTTTCTTTTCTAAATCTACTATGATTTCATCTTTATAAATGACTATGTCTCTGCTTTTAATCACTTTTTTCTTCTCCAGATCCCATAGTCTGTAACCAAATTCTTCATCACCATAGCCAAGAAACATGCATGGGGTCGCTTTGTTGTGTAGCTTTGATCTTTGCTCTTTTGGCACATGTACGAATGCTTTACAGCCAAACACTTTCAAGCGTGAGTATGAAATATCTTTTCTTTTCTATATTTTTTCTAGTATGTCAAAGCCCAATGGTACTAATAGTGATCTGTTGATTAGATTGCAGGCTGTGCTGGCTGCTTCACCCCAGAATGCTTTTGGCAGCTTAACCATCTTTAACATGCATCTGAATTTTTCCATAATGGTGTCGTTCATCCTTTCAACTACACCATTATGTAGTGGTGTTCTAGGTTATGTCTTCTCATGTCGTATCCCATGCTTTTAAAAATAATCTTTAAAGTCTTTAGATGTGTATTCTCTACCGTTATCAATGCGAAGCCACGTCAAGGATAATCCAGGCATTTTTTCCACCATGGCATGAAATTTTTGGAGATACTGCAGTACCTAGACTTTGGTTTTCAACAAATACACCCAATTTTTTCGTGAAGCATTATCAATAAAAGTAACAAAATATCTACTACCCCCATTGATTCTACTTCTATGGGACCACATACATCAAAGTATATTAACTTTAATAAATTTTCTTTTCTCTTAGAGGTTTCACAAAAGGAAATTCTATAATGCTTTCCTAATAGACAACAATCACATGAGTTTATGACATACCTTTGGCCAAGGAAATGAAGGAGTACCTAGCCAAAGTTTGCAACCCTTTCTCACTCATGTGTGCTAGTCGCTTGTTCCATAAATTTGCTGAAGCATCATTTTCAACAGGATTTATTTGGTAACTGCATGGCTTTATCTAGGTCTTATACATAATGCAACAAAGTTTTCCTTTTGCGTCTATCAAAGACCCTTTTAGCAACTTCCATTGCCTAGATTTTGGTTGACTCTCATATCCTTCTCTATCAAGGACATTAACTGCAAGCAGATTCAATCTTAGATCTAGAATGTTTCACGTCTTTCAGTGTTAATTTGCAGCCTGTTTTGGTATATACAACAATATCACGAATTCCTAAAATTAGAGATACACTTTTTCCATTGTTGTATGGCCAAAGTCTCCAACTTTGTAGGTTTTAAACAGTTCCTTGTTGGGAACACAAAGGAACATTGTGTTAGTATCGATTATCCATTCAATGTCTTAATCACCAATATGATTACATTCTCTTTTTGTACAGAACAATGAAATTGTTTTTTCATCAGATGTATTGTTCAACATTATTATCATCTGATTTTTCTTTGCTCGTCCTTTCTCTGTGTACTTGCTTTAAATGTCAACAATTTTGCTTGATATGGCCAGGTTTGCCACAATGATAGCATTTGACTTTTTCTCTGGACTTAGATCAATATTTAGACTTGTGACATCCCCTATTATCTTAGCCTCTATTTTGGTTCTGCCCCTATTTTCTATGACAAGGGCTTGATTTTCAATAGTTGTCATCTCTTTTCACCTTGCTTCTTCATTAAATAAGTTGTCTTTTACCTTCTTCAAATTTATTTTGCCACCAAGAGCTGGATTAGTAACAGTTACAACTAGTGTATCCCAACTATTTGGTAAAGAATTCAGAAGAAATATTTGCTTTATTTCGCCATCCATGCTGACTTTCAGAGTATTTATCTGATTGAATGGATCTTGAAAGTTATTCAAGTGCTCAGTCACTGATTGTCACTTTTTATAATTCAAAATGGCCATTTTTTTAACAAGAAAGACTTTATTTTAAGCAGTCTTTCTCTTGTCCAATTGTGATAGCTTTTCCTAGAGATCATGGGAATTCGTCTTCTATGCCACATGATCAAAAATACTAATATCAATCCATTTTCTTAAGGCATCCGAGTGTTTTTCTATCCAACCTTTTTCACTGTTCATTTGCACATCTGCGGGCTTAGCATAATCACCTAATACTGGTTCATACAAATCTTTGCAATATAGATGATCCTCCATCATTGGCTTCTATATCGAATAATTTGAAGTTGTCAATTTCCCCATGGTACCGGCATCTCCTTCCATTATTTTGAATAGCAGTCAGATAAAAAAACGTGTAGTAGTTTTGTGTTGATAGGGTGAGCAAAACAATGATGCTACTGCTACTATATTGTCAATAAAGATGCTGCAACAGCTCTTACACAAGTTGTTGGGCCCTCGAACAAAAATAATGGTGAAATAACATGATTAGACCCACATGATCTGGACAGCTCAGTTAGCCAATAAACAGAAAAAATATAAAATCTAAGCCAAGTAACAACTTTCATGCAGAAATAAAAAACACTAAATTTAATCTGAAAAACTCTTAAAAATAAAGAGAAAAACCATGAGGCAAAATCCGAGTAGAATCTACTATAAAAATAGGCAAATTACAATAATACAATATCTTAAGCTTTTGATTGAAGCTTAAGATTCATAATAATTGGTATAATACAACAAAGCTACATCTTTCAGAATATACCCTAAATCTCTCCCATATTGAATAGAGTATTGTAATTCTCTATGATTAATAATACCCCCAATAAATATCCTAAAGACCCAATTGCTGAGTACCCTATTTTTTTTTTTTTTTTTGCTCTCTCAATGAAACAACTAATTCTACTCTTTGTGTTTCACGATGCCTCTTAATTTTTTTTCTTTCTCTCGGTTGATGCATGAAACAATTGCATTGGATGCCCTTTATAGCCAAAGGAATGGCTGATTGCATGCGTGAAAATGACACATATTTCTTTCCTTCTTTTGGACTGTGCAAAGTTGCATAACTTTGCATTTAAAAGCTTTAAAATTGAATAGCTATTCGCCATTCAATTTCAAACTTCTTCACCAGCCAGTAAATGTAGAATTGCAATTTTAACAATTGCAATGTAAATGTTTTAATGGGACTGGATTTCATATTTCACAACACTATTTACTTCTTTTCAGAGAAAGAATGGAACTGATATCTAGTAATAATATCATTTTTTTTCTATGACTACTTGCTTCTAGGATTATGATCTATTAAGCTGCAATAATTCACTTCGTGGATAGTAGTAAATCTAACCCCTGGTTCGTTTTTGCCTCAGCTTGGTTGGTGCTTTTACGGTGATAGTGTCCTATGGGGTAAAGCTAAAGACCTTGAAGAGATCAAACAGGAGACTGATCCAAAGCTGCTTAACCATCAAACAAAAATCGTACAAGTCATATAGAAGAATCTCTGAGAAGACGTGTGAAATTGATCTAGAAGAGCCACTTCTGTCTGATAAATCCGCTGAAGATGATGATATTGGGATGAATGAGAAATGACCAGTAATTGAAGTTTTAATTGAATACGTTATGAATGTATAAGAAGAAGAATAATAATATATTTATCACTTATCGGAATATGTAGCTCTATATTATTTGAATCCGGTGGCAAATATCAAATAGGAATATTTGTTTTACGGAAATACTCAGCTTTACTCTTGCTAAGTCGGCCTCTAGCCATTCCAACTAATTATTTGTCTTAGACTTTGTAGAAATCTATATTCAAATAGTTAATGGTAATTATAAGCCAGCGACCTCCTATCTCTTATTCCAAGTTAATAGTAGTATTTTTTGTGGCATTGTATCTGTTTCTCCCAAGATTAGAAGCAATATATTCTTGTCATTACACTGCTCTGGTACATTCAAATATCCGATCATGATCGTGTCGTTTTTCTTTTCTTTTTTTTTTTTTTTTTCTTTTACCGCCCTAAAACCAGTAGAATATCGGCTGGTACGCTACTGTATTTTAACTCTCCAAGATGTGTTGCCTCACTAGTTTAGGGTTTAAGCTGGAGGGGGATATTCACACAATGTTGGAGGGGTTTTATGTAAAAGCATGCTGCGTGGAAATATGACATGCCAACTGGTAAAAAATTACAAAAAGTCGTTGTTTTGTTATTTTATTATTATTACTAGTGTATGACTCATGTAATATATCAATTAATTTTATTTATTTAAATACATGTACTTATGTACATACAATTATTTTTTAAAAAAAATTTATATATCTAAATAACGTGTAATAAAGAAATTAAATGTTTTAAAAGAATCAAATATATGTATGAAAAATATATACATTGTTTTGAAAATAAACAATGTAATTGAGCAAGATAATTAAAGATGATAAAAATGCTAACAACCTCATGGCCTAACGACTAAAAGTGTATTAGAATTGATATGCTTGGGTTCGATTCCAAGAATCTCCTCTCCCACCTTATCTATCCAAAAAATATGATAAAAATTAAAGAAACTTTTCGTTGAATCAAGTAAAAATTTTCCATCATCAACTTTATGTGAGAAAATATATTATTTTTATTTTTATTTGGTTAAAAAATATTTTTAACCTAAACATCCAATATTTTGGATTTACTAAAGTTGGTTTTACAATATTTCCTAATGATAAATAGATTTTTCACTTTAAAGTTAACAATTTATCTACTTTATTTAAATTAAGACAAAGAATATTTAAAATAGAACCTTTAGTAATTTTAATCTATATAATATGATAATTGAATAATTGACATATGATTATTGGATAAACAAAAATATTAGGTGTACTTTCATACATCATCATACATAGATAATTAATTTTTTTACTAAGCATATATCTATTTATATATATAATTGATTGAATATTGTATATTAAGCTTGAATGGTTACAAATAAGCAAAGTTTATGTAAAAAAAAAAAAAATGTAATGTAGCAATTTATGTGTATAAATGGACAAATGAACTTTATATTGGAAGTAAAATAAATATTGAAAGTAATTATACATATATTATATAACTTATGTCATAAAAGTTATTTTAAGTTATTGTAAGAGTTTCAACAACCTTTTTTCAATATGTAGGATTTATCATGTGATTCTTTTTAAATATATATATATATATATTTATATATAAAGGAATAATAAGTTAAAAAGAATAGGTGAGTAATGTTTTGGTGAGTAGTTATAATTTAATAATCTTAAAAAGTGAGTAATTTTTTATTGGGTAGTTTTTTTAATTAAAAAAATTAAATAACATAATTTTATTTTATTCATATAACTTTAATTTGATTTTTATGAAAGTTAACCGATAAGAATAGAAAATAAATAATTTAAAATATTATAATTTATCCTAGTAGTTACACTATATCCATGTTTAAAATAAAAGATAAGTATTAAAAATTTATGAAAGTAAAAATACTTTTATTTTTTAAATTAAAAAATTATCTCTGTGTAACTATAATGAAATCTAAATCAAATAAAATTAACTTTTTAAAGTTTAAAATTTTTATTACAATAAAATCTAAATCCATGATTAAAAAATTGAATCAAACCAATCAGTTGAATGGAGAACTATCCAGAGGTCTTATCCGATGCATATATTGAATCGATCTCTTATTGAATCAGTAGAAAACTAGTTTGATCAGTAAAAAAAGGTAAAAATCAGAATGAATTAGTAAAAATCTAATTTTATATTTTTTTAATTTTTATAGAAATTTAATATTTGAATATTTAAAAAGGAGAATCTATTGAACCAGCCATTTGAACTGACGATCGGAGGTTCAACTGATTCAATCTCTAGTTCGATCTTTTTAACATTGATCTAAATCAAATAGATTAATATTTAAAGTTTTTTTTTTTTTTACAATGAAATTTGAATCAAATAGGATTAATATTTAATGTTTAAAATTTTTATTACAATTTAATCTTAAGATAAGATCAATTTTTAAATTTATAATTCATCACACGATAATCTTTTAAAAATTAAAATGAAATTAAATAAATTGAAAATATTTGACAAATGTAATCTTCTAATTTTAAAATAATAAATAATTTATTATTTGGCTTACATGTTATAAAGATAAGTTATTCGCTTAGACGTCAATGCTAATAGATTTTCCATAGTTAGGGTGTATCATGTTATATTATTTATATATTATATGATTATTATTATTTTAAATGACGAGATTTGAAATTTGTAAACTAATGCTGTAAATCAAGGAATGCATGGCCAACTTTAAAAAATGATGCCGAGATCGAACATTCATCCAAGCTTAAAATGGACCAAATCATCCTATTCATGAAACCCCTTGATGCCGTGCGAACCCATCTTAACATCTTTAAAAGAGGACTCTGAAATCACCTTTATCTTCTTCGCGCTTTTAGCAGGAAGATCCTCTTCCTCCCCTGACCTAGTTCTCACCGTCCCTGCATACCATGAAATTGTTCTTTAAAATGCCTGAAAGAGCTTGCTTTTGGTTTCAAAAATTCTACCGTCCGACTAATGGTTTTAATTATTTTATTCATCGGAGTATATCCTCCTAGACCCTTCTTTTTCTGTTCATATTAAAATACTAGCATGCGTTAAGTATCTATGCAGGCCTCTCACAAGTTCTCTTGCCGCCATGCTAGACAAAGCCAACCCAGAAAAATTATTAAAATGACATTATCTTATCATAGTTCAGGCTGGCAGAATAGGTCCAAATCCCATATCTCCTAGTTGAAATTGTTTGGAGGATAATATACATAGCTGACAAATTTGAAATGCAGTATCTTTGAATTTCAATAATTTCGTTGTTATCTCGCCGCGTCACCAAACAGGTTATATTATTGGGTTTTTTTAACGGGCTATGATTTGTTTTACATTAAATTCCATTTTTATTATGGCATGTTTTGTCTTTAGTCAATTATTATTGTTTGTCGTAACTCAGAACCCCAAAACTTATCAAAATGTATCCATAGTCTCCCAATTTATAATGCGCATCACATTTAAGTATTTAGTTATCAAAGTTGTAATAGTTTCATGGTCAGGCTGATCTAATTCCTTCACAAACTATGAGAAGAATGGACGGTTACAAGCATGCTTTGGCCATGATTGGACTGCAATTCACATATGCAGGAGTTGCTCTTTTCACCAGAGTTGCTTTGCTGAAGGGGCTGAGTCCCAGGGTTTTCGTAGTTTACAGGCAGGGTATTGCAACCTTGCTCATTGCTCCGGTAGCTTTTGCCTCGAGGAGGTTAGTGCAGATTTTCTCTCCCTCTCTCTCTGTCTCTCCTCTCTTACATACTTTTTGTTGCTCTTGTTGGCAGGAAAAATTCATCCAGGTGCTTTTTGGGGTTGAAGAGCTTTGCTTGGATATTGCTGGCTTCTCTTCTTGGGTGATTTCTGGCTTCCTATATATTTTTCCTTCTCTAAGATGAATGAGTAGGTGAAATTTATTGATGATTTTCCACAATAAAATTCCGTTTGCAGTGTTACAGCCAATCAGAATGCATATTTTGAGGGGCTTTACTTGTCGTCTTCAACAATAGCAAGTGCAATGACCAATCTAATCCCCGCAGTTACCTTTGCTTTGACTGCCATTCTTGGGTAATTCAGCAAAACTCAACAGGTTCTTAGGAAAGTTTTAAACACGATATGCAGATAAAACCAGATAAAATTAAACACACACATACGAATAGGTCAATTTATAGTTAGAGTTGTTCTTTATCAACTGTTGGCCAAAATATCAAATCTTGTACACCCCTAATCAAAACATTCGATTTAAGCGGTGTCATTTGTAGAAAATGCTCTCAAAATGACATTTTTCATGCCTTCACCAAACTGGATAGCCCTCGTCTACAGGATCAGTTGGCCTAGAGAATTCTCCCTCAAGTTATATTATTTCATACTCTTAATTCAAAGACTTACTGTGATTTGTTATCAGGGAAGCTAATATTGTCAATGTTTAGCCCCTGGCAGTTTGCTCTTGAACTAAGGAATAAGGATCTACCTTGTTTCAATAACTAATTTGATCTGCCTTTTCGATGATCGTTTCCAAACTTAAACACATCTCTGCCAAGGAAGATTTATGTTTGCGGTGTCCTTCTATAAAGTTGTTCAAACTTTCTGAAATGTTATCAAAATAGGTCTAGCTTTCAGGCATGCTTTTAAACTTTGTGGGATCTTTAACATTTTCCTAATCTTGATATTATTAGGCTAGAGAAAGTTACAATCCGAAGCCTGACAAGTTTAACCAAGATACTAGGAACCGTAATCTGTGTCGGTGGAGCCATTTCCATGGCATTGATCAAAGGCCCAAAGATACTAAACGCAGAACTACTACCACCAAAGTCTTGGTTCAGCCGGGGAGGTGAAAATTGGTTGCTGGGTTGTTTATTCCTACTTGGAAGCAGCTTTTTCTGGTCACTTTGGATGGTCTTGCAGGTATTCTCCCCATATATTTGTCTATAAACAACATTTAACATCCAGATCATTATATTCTCGTTCAATTTCTGAAACAGGTCCCAATTTCAGCTAGCTGTCCTGATCATTTGTATTCATCTTCTTGGATGTGTTTCTTGGCCACATTACAATCAGCAACAATTGCATTGTTAGTAGAGAAAGATCTAGAAGCTTGGACTCTGAATTCATATCTAGAGCTATCGTGCTGTTTATATACGGTCAGCAATCTTTTATCAACACTCTACTAACGTTTCTAGTCATGTTCATTTCAGAGCCTATGATCTTAATGAATTGAAAAGTTTTTCATCATCTAGGGAATCGCCTTGGCGGTGTCTTTCTTTGTTCAAGCCTGGTGCATTTCACAAAGAGGTCCACTCTTTTCTGCCATGTTTAATCCCCTGTGCACTGTTATTGTGACCATATTTGCTGCCATATTCCAACATGAGGAGACATATGCAGGAAGGTAAATAACTATGTGCTTCATTTTTTTTTTTCTGACTAATGACTATATGCTTCTGGTTGTAAATCTAACTTCTGTTTCGGTTTGCCTCAGCTTGCTTGGTGCTTTTGTGGTGATAGTTGGTTTATATACTGTCCTATGGGGTAAAGCTAAAGAACTTGAAGAAATCGAACAGCAGACTGATCCAAAGCTGCTTAACAATCAAAGGAAAATCGTACAAGTCATTATAGACGAATACTCTGGGAGGACGAGTAAATTTGATCTAGAGCAACCACTTCTGTCTGACAAATCCACTGAAGATGATGATATTGGGATGAATCAGAAATGACCTATCATTGTTTAAAGTTTCGTTTGATTAAATTATAAATGGATAAGAAACCCGTGAACTCAGAATGGTATCCACACCTGAAAATTCAACTGCAACGTCAAACCAAAGAATCTGATTTATTAAAATAGTTGCCCCATAAATGAATTGAATTCTGCTAACAGGTTATCAATTCAATCAAAATCTGAATTTCTCAAGTCAAACTTGTTACTCCTATGCAAGTGCACTATATAAAACTACATAACATTTTCGGATTTTCTATAGTGTTCTTAAAAATGTATCTATTTACTATATTATTTTAGGTTTAAGAAAGTGGATGTCTCTAGTGTTGTTTGAGATCATTAAATTAACTTGATGCGAAGAAATTAAAGAGAATAAAAAAGTTTTGTGTTAATTAAGTTGTTTAATTTTACAAACAAATTAAGTTTTTCAATTTAGATTCATTAAACAAAATTAAACGCTATAACGTAAAATTTTATTTTCTTTTGATATACTTGGAGTAGTTTTTTATTTTTTTTAACTTAAACTCAACTTTTATAAAAGCCGGCAATTAGTGTGTATTTATATTATGTTAATAGTTTTTTATATCATAATCAGAGATATTCATCGGTCAGGATGGATCGCATCTTAAAATTTCTTTTACATTTCTTGCTCAAACGTAGCTTGAAAGCCTGAATTAAGAAAATGCATGTATAAGGATAGGTCTAGTTATAATCATGCTAAAGTATTATATATTTATAAAAAAAAAAAAGTACATTTACCTCTCTAAGGTTTAATAAAAAATACAGTTGCCTCCAATAATTTGAAAAATGTCCACTTACCCTATGAGGTTTGATAAAAGGTACATTAACCCCTAAGGTTAATTTACTAAGTGAATTTTAACTAAAAAGATAAATTTATCCTTTATTAATTAATTACTTTTTATTTACTTTTGTTTTTACATTGTTTTTAATCAAAGATTTTTTTTAACTATAAAATAATTTAAACCTATATTTAATTCAATTTTATATTAATTTAAAGATGATTTAATAAAATTATTTTCATTTAAAATAATTTAATTCTCATTGTTTTAAGATATTTTAATGATAATGAAATTGGTTAAAATAAAATAAAATAAAATAAGAGAAAAAAAGTACAAGGAAAAAATAGGAAAACATAACCATCGTCCACGAGGTTTTGTTGAAAATAAACATACTTATATTAGTTTGAAAATCGCATTTTATGTCAATGAAAAAATAACTAATATTAAGATTTCATTAATCAAACTAATAATTGTTTAAATTTACTTTGAATATTAAAAATACCTTCATTTTATTTATTTTTGTATTTTTTGTTTTAATTAATTTTTTATCACTAAAATATTTAAAATAATTTTTATTTATTTATTTTAAATAAAAATAATTTAATG
This sequence comes from Adansonia grandidieri, assembly GCA_038382065.1. Lineage (NCBI taxonomy): Eukaryota > Viridiplantae > Streptophyta > Magnoliopsida > Malvales > Malvaceae > Adansonia > Adansonia grandidieri. Next base: position 9,068,807 of record JBBYHK010000013.1, read on the forward strand.
AATCCATAATTATTTTATCATTGAACTTTTTAAAATGATTTAAATAATTAATTTATTGTTCAAATTATTTAAAATTTTAAAATAATTTAAATTAATCAATTTCTTTCATCACTAAACTTTTTTAAATATTTTATTAATTTTTCAAATAAAAACATAATAATTCATCTCAAAGTTAATACATTGTATTAAAGATAAGTTTAAAATATTTAAAATGTGCTTGAATTATAATATAATTTAAAGTAATTCAAGATAATTTTGAAACTAATTAAATTATCATATTTTGTAATTAAAAATTAAGTAAAATGAATAAAAATAAATAGATAATTAGTAATTAACAAAGGTATAATTATCTTTTTAATTAAAATTCACTTAGTAAATAAACTTTAGGGGGTTAGAGTGTATTTCATCAAACCTTAAGGGAGTAAATAGGCATTTTTCAAACTACAAGGTGGTAAGTGTATTTTCTACTAAACTTTAGAGAGGTAAATGTACTTTTTCCTTATAAAAATTTTGATATATTAATAATTTATATTATATAAGTTTAACATATTTATGCGTTCAAGTTGTATTAGTGTTATTTTTCTGTTACATAAAAAATTTAACATATTAATAATTTTTTATATAAATTTTTATGAATAAAAATTTAACATACTAATAATTTTTATATAAATTTTAATACATTTATGTTCCTATTTTAATAGTGTTATTTTTTATATCATGACATCTTTTGTGTTAAATTTTAATTTCTTATATCATATTTATATCACATAATCATATCGTGTATTTTAAAATTGTGATATTTTTTTAAATAAGGTAGGAGTTTAAATTTTAGAACCTCAAATTAAAAAATAAATAAACAATGACTTGTTCTTAGAATATAAAATAATGCTTCAGTGCCTAAAATCAAATGCCTTAAATTTGATCGGCGTCTTCTATGTTAGCCAGCCAGGCATGCAGTAGGAACCAACACCTACACATGCTTGCTATATTAATCAATTATATATTATATGGAGATTAAACAAATTACTAACGTAAATTTTGGTAATGAAAACTTGAAATAGTCATATTATATGGAGATTATACCACCTCACCATGGTTAACCCATCTAGTTCCAAATAATACTCATGTTTAATTAATCCAAAACTGGGAGATGATCATTTTCAATTCTACATTTTGAACAACATTATATTATTTTACCACGCACTTAAATGGTAAAAAATGATATAATTTTAAAATTTGATAATCCTAATTTTTTTTATAAAAAAAATTCCTAATTGATGTCGAATAGCGCAGAACAGAGCAGATTTATCGAACAACCACCTTAATAATTCGAGTTGAAAGCTTCCCATTGTGTTTTGAGTATTGTTAGAGGCTTTTTGTCCTTTCTGCTCCTCCCGAAACTTCATTTTTCCGAAACATGTTCTCCAGATGTTGCCGTTTTTGCACGCTGACATTTTATAAATGTTTATATATCTTCAGTTTCAAGTAGGCAGCACCGACATGATAAGCGCTTCCAAGGTGAAAGTGTCAACCCTGTAGGTATTAAATATTTAACAATTTTTATATTTATAATATATTTATATATTATATTATATTATATCATATTTTAAATATTTTATATTTATATAAATTTTAATTTTTTAATAATTCGTATTATTTAAATTTTAAATATTTATTCATATTATTTTATATTTTATATTATTTATTTTATCTCCGCTCGGAAACACCAACAAGCTAGGCGCTTTCCACCTAGACGGATAGCACCTACCATGATGGCGTCACTTGTCCAGCATTTCTATATAAACGCGTCTGCTGTCCCACCTCTTCATTTTTTATGATTTTCACTCCCATCTAGTTTCTCCCAAACCCAAAACTCTTCCTTTCGAAAAACACTCATCGCACCTTTGTATCATTACTTGTGGTAAGGACGTTTAGTTATTCTTTTATTTTATAATTTGTGTAATATTTGTGGATGTAAATATTAATTCTTTATTATTTTTATTTCCTTGTAACAATTGCTGGAGACGCCAGAAGCATCAGTTGAGCATAGGATTTTGAGGTAAATATTTAACTTAGCAATTTTCGCATTAATGATTGGAAAAAAATTTTGGCCTAATTTGTAAAATTTGTCGTTATTGTTATGTTAATTTTCTAGATGTATATCGATTTTTGTGATTATAATTTTTTCTTTATGCTTGAGAAAGATTTTTCATGTGAATTCATTATTAGTAATAAAAATTATGATAAACACAGTTTGGTTGATTGTGTATATTGTTCTTGTTTTGAATGTTTAAAATAGTAAAACCTCCCATTGTGTTCATATATTGGAATGGAAGAATGTGAGGATGAAGATAGTGTCATGCATGAAGGTCCTCTTCCAAAGTTTATGATGATTTAACGCTTTAATTGGTTTGAAAAGAAGAATTCATTCCAAATTAAAAATCCAATCAAATCAAATTGTGTCAGGTGTTGGACTTCGATCTCCGAAATGGGATCACAAATTTTTCAAGAGATAGATAGATAGATAGATAGATAGAAACAACATCCCAACTTGGTTTTTATGGAGTTGTATATTAAGATAGAAATAAGTGAAGATGATGTAAACCTCAGTACACCTTATGAAACAGAATTTGAAGGTAGACATTCTAGTCTTCCTATATCATCATACTCTATCAACACTCCATTACCATTGACATGTTTTCAAGAAGTCAATATTTTTTAATGTCATGAGCCTTCTCATACTTCTTATGTTGCTTCAGTTACTTTAGTTAAGCCTCCTAGCATGAACCTTGTTAGTTTTGAAGTGCATTAAGATGGAAACGAGTGAGGATGATGTAAATCTCAATGCACGTTATGAAACAGAGTTATAAGGCAAACCTTCTAGTTTTCCTTTGTCGTCATACCTTATCAACATTCAGTTACCAGTGACATGTTTTCAAGAAGTCAATATTTTTTAGCGTCATGGGCCTTCTCATACTTCTTATGTTGCTTCAGTTACTTAGTTAAGCCTTCTAGCATGAATCTTGTTAGTTTTGAAGTGCATAAGAAAGAGATCAATTGGGTTGGACTTAGAATCGATAACTCAATAATTAGGAATACGTCATCCGATACAAGTGGAGATGAAAGGGAGTCAAATGAGCGTAAGGATTCAGATACTAGCTTGGAAGATGACTTTAATGTAGAAGTTAGTTTACAAAAGAAGGCCCATTAGAACCAACCATTTTGTCCCCTCCATCTCAACTATTCCTAAATCTATCTTTATGCCTCCATCTCCTCAATTTTTGTTTATGCGTGCTCCATGCACTCAGTTCTCACTAATCAATTGGGATGCATTGAGTAGACTTGATGATTTTTATGAATTAGATAGACTTAGTAATTAAGGGAAGAAAAAGAATTACGACTTACAATTTCCACCAAAAGATGATGTGATCTTAGCTCTAAAACATTTAGGGCACTTATAGCGCATTTGGTTTGGCTCATTTGGCAATCGTTTGGCACGGGTAGTCCTCTTATAGCTATTCTTTAGGTAAACCTAAGAATGGCTATTACAGGACATCCCGTAATAACCACTGCTTCTTCTTTTTTCAATTTTTACCCTCAAGATTCAACTAACACCAAAACAATTAGCTACACTTAGGAAAAAAAAAAGAAAGAGAACTACACTGAGGGAGAAAAAAGGATTCAAAGAGAAAAAAAGGTTTCGGGAGAAAGAGAAAGGTATGATTTCAGGTAGAGAAAAGAGAATATGAAGAAGATGTAAAAAAGAAGAACATCTTAAGGATTAGTGGTCATCTAAGTGGAGGAAAGGTGTGAAAATAGGATTTTTTTTTTTTGAAATGTTTTTTGCAGATCTACACTCTCTAAGTGATTTTTAGGATGAACTAAGTTGAAAAACGGAAAGAGGAGTTTTGAAGGATATCTAAATAAGGTTTTAGGTCTTTTTTTGGTTCTGGGTAGGCAGCAGCGGAATGATGTCTACTAGCTAAAATCTAGAAATTTTCATGTTTCCTTCAAAAATGATAAAGGAGAGAAAGAAAGTGGCAAGAGAAAGTGGGGTAGAGAGAGAGAGTTAGGAAAGAAAGGAGATGAGAGAGAAAAAAAATTTATATGTGGAAAAAGTAAAAAAATAAATAAATAAATATTTTACTATTTATTTTATTTAATATATTATTAAATATTTAATATAGTATTAAATATATATTTCATTCTTATATTCTTATTTATAAATGTAATATATTAGAATTTTATTTAATAATATATATTAAAATATAACATAATAAATAATTTAAAATATTATTTTTAAAATAATATATAATAATTATTATTTTTTAATATTATTAAATTTTAAATATTTAAATACAAATACTTAATATTTTATTTAATATATTATTAATTATAAAAAATTTCATTATTTTGTTATTTATAAATACAATATATTATAACTTTATTCAAAAATATATATTAAAATAAAATATATTAAACAATATTATTTTTTAATATTGATATATTTAATACTATTTTTAAGAAATTAATTAAATAATTTAAGTTCTTCAAATAAAAATATTATTTTTTATGTTAAGGATAAAATAGCCTTTTGCATCTATTCTTTATCTATTCTTTAATGTTATTTTAACTAACCAACTAATATAATAATATTCCGCATTTATTCCATGCAACCAACTAAACAATATAATACATATTACTTTTTTATTTCATTCTCACCGAATAGTTATTTTATTCTACTTTCTATTTCATTCTAAACGTTAACCTCTATGTACCGTCAATAGTTAACCTCTATGTATCAGTCTTTAATCGCAAAGTTCTAACCGTGATTGAAAAGTTAGGATCATTCTAAGCAAAAAGTCAAATATGTTACAAGTTAAAAAATATAATGAATCTCACACTTGCAAAATCCATCTCTGTTAGAGGTGGAAAAATAAATCCGAACCTGAAAACCCGCCCAAAAAAATCCGAGCTAAAGCCCGAACTGAACCCGATTTGACCAAAAAGTCAACGGTCCAAACCCAAAAAAACTCGAACTCGAATGGCCCAAACCTGAAATAGCTCAAACCCGAATGACTCGAGATCGAAAGAATCCGAACCCGAAATGACCCAAACCCAAAAAAACCCGAACCCGAGCCCTACCTGAATCCGAACCTGAATTTAATACTAAAAATAAATATGAAGAAATTATAATTAAATAATTTTTTATAAATCAAAAACTTTAA
>JBBYHK010000013.1:9074134-9124650 GCA_038382065.1 Adansonia grandidieri
TGTAATTATAATAAAAATATGTAATATTAAGTTATATTACCAATCATAATAATTTATATAATAGATAATATAATTTATATAACTATAATATTTATTGATAATTTTAAATTTTTCATTTTAATGATAATGATTTATGTAACTTATAATATATCTATATAATTTTAATAATTTTATGTATTATTATATAATAATATATATAAAAAAAGTAAAAAAAAAACATTGCAACCGGTTTACCCGGTTGCACCCCAACCTTACCCAAACCCTACCTTAAGAATCTTTCCCTAGAACCCCCCCCCCCAACAGCAGCAATTAAAACTTTTAAGAGATCTAGAGCTTTTCGTAACTCTCTCTTTAAAATTTTGTTTGTTTCATAAGTATTGATTTCTACAATTTTTTTATATCAGGCTGATAAAAATTATTAAATGACAATGAAAGTTCATTTGAGGTCTACAAAAAATAATTGAAAACTTAAAAAAAAATGATTTTTTTTAGATAATTAAAGACAATTTCTATACTCATTCAAGTACGAAATAAAACTTTTCCGAAATTAAATTTGCACCCAAGATAAGTTTTGGATAAAAGTTTTAAGTGTGCATTTAATTTAATATATTATTATATTTATAAATGATTATTTTGATTAATTTTATAAAAGATAAATTTAAAAATATTAAGATATTAAAATTCATATAATTCTATATTTTAAATAATACTTTTGAAACATTAAAAATATTAAATATTAATGTGAATCTCATTATTAATAATGGATCTACTTTTCAAGATGACTTTAAGTTTTTAAAATAAAATTTAAATGATTTTTAAAATATTGAAATTATTTCTTTTTGGTAAAAAATTTGCTATGATATATAATTAGTAAATAGGTTTTAATTCTTATCTTTTTTTTTTTTTGAAATTTTTCTGATGTTTTCATTGGCAAACCAAGAAAAACATGAACCTATCAATAAATGAACAATTGTAATTGATTATATCAGATTTAAACCTCAATTCACTCAAGCTCTAAGGTTTTTCAATATTTTGAAGAGTTGGAACAAAAATATTAAACTCAAAAAATGAGTTTAAGCAAAAAATGAGGTCCATTTAAAAGTAGGCCAAGCTTTAGACAAAAAAATTTAAGCACGAGCTAGACCCAACTTGAATAATATTTTTCTATTGTCAAATTTATATTTTTATAATATAATTATATATTTTATAATAATAGCTATAATTTCATTTACTAGTTGTTAATTTATTGAAATACTTTTATAATGAAAAGGCATACCATGTATTTTTGAAAGAATATTAATAAAAGAACTTAATAAATATATATTTAATTATTAAAACTTGAATTAAAAACATATTTAAAAAATTTTAAAAATATGAGTCTAAACAGTCTTAAACTATTTATTTATAAATTCGAATAAGTTTAAATAAAAAATTATTCATATTTTAAGTTAGATCAAACCTAAACAAACTTATAAAATATTAATATCTTATTTGAGTCTGACAGTTTTAATTAGAAATAAAGGCTAGAGTTTAACATGTTTGCATGATTTATGTTGTAGAAATTCCAATTATAGGGTTTTATGCAAATGAGGGTTAGCTTGAAAATAGAAAAAAAATATTATAAGTATTAAGATTTAAATTTTAAATTTATTAAATATTATTATAACTGTTTAAATTAACTAAAATAAAATTCTATGTTGAAATTCTAATTATATTTGTCAAAATAGTATAATTCTAATAGTTAACGTATTTGAATATTTGACTAATATTATTATCTAATTTGCATTTAAAAAGTAATACTCTGATATTGTGTATATAATATACACCAGCAGTTTCAAGTGATACAATAAATGAGTACCTGGTTGCTGCAACACAGCATATGAATATAAATGAAGGTGCGGAGAGTGATGAAGAAATAAAAGAGGAGGTTCTGGAAATGTTTCTGATAAAGGTGTGGCCGCTGAAGCTCCTGAAGAATCTTCTTAGAAGATTCTGTGTCAGGGGCTGAAACTGAAAGCTTTATATCTGCAGCCAAAGAGATAGATTATAACAGTGACATTACCCTTAGTTCAGCTGAAAATGAAGGCAGCTCAAGATCCGATGTTGAGAGGCATGATAGTGATGCACAGATGTACTTCGCATTCCAATTTTCATTTCTTTTACCAGCCGCAATCCTTCCGTCGTTCTCTCTCTATCACCTCGGCCATTTTTTTTCCTAAGCTGTGATGTTGCAAAAGCTAAGAAGCCTAGTTGGCATTAGCAGTAATGAGTAACAATGGTTAGTCTAGCATCTTCCTCCATCTACCCCTCTTTCTTATGCTCTGTTTTGGGCCTCTGCGCTATTAGCGATTTGCCGTGAAGCTGAGTCTATAGTGATAGAGGCGACTCAGACAAAGATCTCGTGTCGGTACCCATGTTACGTATGGCACCTCAAAGCGCCGAGTTCATGTAATGGATACCTAAAACATTAATGTAGCTTCTTCACAGCATTTTCATATTTAATTAGTACATTTAATAGGGTTGCCTTTGTAAATAAAACAGTGAAACCACACTCAAATTCTTTTGATCTTCATGTTTTACTCGAATATATTGATGAGAACTACCATCAAATGGAAATAGGTATTGTCTAGGTTGCTATATGGATTGGAAACTCTGCCTAGTTGTTCCATGTAATGATCAGTTATCTCAGATGTTTTAGAATAAAAGTGAATGTTAATACGACTTCATTCCTTTCTTCTGGAGATCACGCGTGTAATTCCAAAGCTTTGCGTATCATTCTGTTCAGAAAGCCATATGAAAACTGGCATTCTATTTGCATCTCCTTTCATTTGGGTTTTTTTGTGTTCCGGGCAAATATGGTGCTTAACTTGCAACAATGTCTTTCTGCAGCGCTGAAGGTATGATCGTGAAGAACAGACAAGGAATATGCAGAAGAAACATACTGAAGGAACATCCCGAGCAGCTACTGATGCTCAAAGTTGTTCGTTTGATAGAAGCAGTGGTATGTAACCGTGGAGGGAGGTAAGGAGATCATATGGTTGGTCCAGCTCCAAAAGATTAGAAGCCAGTCGATCAAACAGATATTACTGACAATGGTGAGCCACAAGTTTGAAGAGAATTTTGAGATATCTGATCAAGTTATACACTGATGTTTAGCGGATTCAGATTTGGTTTATAGGGACTCTGCATAAGGTCATTTTCCCAACCACCGTCCAAGAACTAGGTGCGTACTTGCAGGAGCGAATACAGGATGGTCGAAAACCTTGGTGCAAGTTGTGGGCAGTGCCAGGACCTAACAGTTTGCAAATGGCTATATAAGCTTTGAACTCAAATAGTTGAAAGTTTAAAAACTGCGAACTGCCTTTCAGTTGGAGAAAATGATTTGCTTGTGAAGGAAAAGAAATGGGAAAAGAAAGAACCAAGCTCATTTTTTCCTCATCTAACAGAGGAATCTCTGGACGTCGTAAAATGTTCCGGCGACATGTACATACACACCGAGATAAACTAAATGCAAGCAAGGAGACTCAAGGCTTTGCAGCCGTATTCTACCTCCAACCGACATTTCTTCAAATGGAGTGGAGACAACAGTTTGTTTTTAATTGGTTACTGGCTCATAGAGTTGCTATCACTTGTTTTATTCGTATAATTTTCCCCCTATTCTTTCTAGATTGATTGTTTGATTTCATTGCTAGTTTATGAAGAAATGTAGTGCTTTGAAATGGCATTAATGACAGCAATGGAAGATGCTTGAATGTAGAGTTTTTCAGGTTCAGCAGCTCAAAAAGGTGGAAGTTTGAATAAGAATACTTGATCTTATCATTTGCTTCTCTTGTTTGGCAGGTTTTAGTGCTTCTTCTATGGTGGTTTTATCATACATATATATATATATATATATGTATGTATATGTGTAAATATATTTCTGATATTTAAATTCTACGATATATTAATTGAAGACTAAAATAATAAAAGAAATTCTTAAATTTTATCACTTTATCTATATAAATTTTATATTTTTATCATATTTAAATAGGTTTTTTAAGTTTTTAATTTTCACTTAAATAAAAATGAAATAGTTTAGAGGCTTATTAAGTAATTAACCTTAATTAAATGACATTAGTAAATTTGTTTATAAGTGAATTTCATAAATTTGAAGTATGTAATTATAATGAGTATTTTACATTGTATGTTATTAAATTTAACATCAAATTTCATATAAATCACAATCCTTTAATTTTATCTAATTATATCACAATCCTTTAATTTTATATTATGATTATCTAATTATATCACTAAATCACAATGTTTTTTTTTAATGATATAATTAGATAAAATTAAATTTAGCATCAAATTTTCATATAAATTTGTTTATAAGGAATGGAAGATGTTTGAATGTAGAGTTTTTCAGGTGTGGCCCCGAACTCGAACGGACTCAAATTCGAATGAGCTCGAATACGAATGAATTTGAATTCGAAAAAATTTAAATTCGAATAAATTCAAACTCAAAAAAATTTAAACTCAAAATAATCTATCTCAAACCTATTCAAATCCGTCCAATTACAACTTCTAAGTATATTAGTTAAATTTGATTTGGATATTTCAAAAATTATAAGTAGCGTACGAGTTGCCGTCGTCCCTCCTACTCGAACAGCAGATTTTCACGTCATCCTCCGTCATTAATCTTTATTTTCTTTTTTTTCCCCCCGAGAAATGGACGGCCTAAATTAACTCTTTAACAGTATCGACTGTTAAAGGACACGTGGGAAGAAGTAGCTGCTCTTTAACGGATTTGGCTCTCTCTCTCTCTCTCTCTCTCTCTCTCTCTCTCTCTCTCCCCGAGGGACTCGACTTCGGGACAAAATGGAAACTCAGTCGCTGCTTAGGATAACTACTGCCTTCCCCATTTCCTCTCTCAAATCCAGCCCTTCTTCTTCGTCATCTAATTCCAACAGTAATCCACCTCTACCCCGCAAGGTAATCCCAAATGCTGCCTTTCATTTTTCAAGAACTATGGCGCTTTTAACTTCAATTTCAACTGATTTGTTTACTTTGCTTGGTTATGGGATTTCTCTTGGAGCAGGTCATCTGGCAGTGGAAGAGGGAAGGACTTATCCTTGTGAGGGACAACTTGGTAGATTGTGCTTCCCTGGTTCAAACCTTAGCTAGAAAAAGGATGCCTCACGTTGCTCATAGGCTTTTACTTGAGATGAATTCTCAAGGTTTGATACCCAACACTTGTACCCTTGCTGCTCTCATGCTATGTTATGCAGATAATGGGCTTTTCCCCCAAGCTCAGGCAATATGGGAGGAAATGCTAAATACTACGTCTTTTATGCCTTCTATTCAACTGCTTTCAAAATTCATGGATGCTTATGCAAAGATGGGACATTTTCACCAAGTAAACAAAATTCTGGATCAGGTAATTCTGCACAGGTTTAACTTGTTACCCCAAGTATACCCAGTGGCTATATCTTGCCTTGGAAAGCATGGGCGACTTGATTTAATGGAGAATACGTTGAAGGAGATGGTTTCAAAGGGTTTGCCTATAGACTCTGCCACTGGAAATGCTTTTGTTAGATATTATAGCATTTTTGGTTCCTTAACTGAGATGGAGAGTGCTTATGCTCGCCTTAAAAGGTCTAGACATCTGATAGAGGAAGAAGGAATCAGAGCAATGTCATTCGCCTACATCAAGGAGGGAAAGTACTACAAGTTGGGTGAATTTTTAAATGGTGTGGGTCTTGGGAGGACAAATTTAGGCAATCTCTTATGGAATCTCTTGCTATTATCCTATGCTGCCAATTTCAAAATGAAAACCATGCAGAGACATTTTCTGAAAATGTTGGATTCTGGCTTCCTTCCTGATCTGACTACATTCAATATAAGAGCTTTGGCCTTCTCAAGAATGTCTATGTTCTGGGATCTCCATCTCAGCGTTGAACACATGAAACATGAAGGTGTTGTTCCTGATTTGGTAACTTATGGTTGTGTTGTAGATGCATACTTGGATAGAAGACTTGGAAGAAATTTGGATTTTGTTTTGAGCAATATGAATGCCGATGATTCTCCGCTAGTATTAACAGATCCACTTGTGTTTGAGGCTTTGGGTAAAGGGGACTTCCACTCAAGTTCAGAGGCGTTTATGGAGTTCAAGAGACAAAAGAAATGGACTTACAGGCAGCTAATTGCAGTTTATCTTAAGAAACAATTCCGAAGAAACCAGATCTTTTGGAATTACTAAATAGTGGTCTGTTATTTGCGTACAGATATGGTCTCGCTGGTTATTGGATAGCATTATGTTATTTCCGTTCTTAATGTTTTAATACCATGGTATCAGAGGAAAACTCTATGGCTTGAAGCCTTGAACTTAAGGTGTCTCTCCAAGTCCTGAATCCCCCATACCAGATGAGCTAAGCTAAGTGGCATTGAATACATCTTCCTATGCTATTTGCTGCATGGTATGTCCTGAGTTTTCTACTAAGATGTTTTTATGGATTCCAAGTATACAATAAGTATCCTAAGCTTGTTTCAATTAAAACAAAACATGAACACCTTAATAGTCTAGCTCATCCTGGCCAGCCCGCCATGACTACTGAAATGACCTAGATATTAGGAAACTGAAAAAAATTACTACATGTTTTTCCCTCTTATTGATGCTCCCACATAAGAGGTCTTTAGCTTAGGTTATTAAATTGTTGTTAGGGATTAATATTTCGAATATATCCAAAAATGCGGTTATGGAAGCGTTATTAGTCTTGTTGCATTTATTGTGGTTACAAACATAATGAATGTTATCACAGTCAATTGCGGTAAAATATCGATCGCAATAACGGTAATGGAGGTTGTCAAAACTGCTAAATAGCTGCTATAGCGTTGTGTTGCAGCTGCTATTGGAATCCCTTATGACATGAAGGTGAGAAGTGGAACATAATTTCATTACTTCTATGTCAACATATTTTAGGTGACATCCATGATGGTCTGGCCATCTTGTGCCTGTCATGTGAAAGAGATACAACTTTATGAAATTGCAGTTTCTTCATAGATGAATGCGTTTAGGTTTCTAATTTTAAGATAACTATGTGATAATGTGTTCAGCTTTCTAATCTTAAAACAACTATGTGATGTTAGTTGTCTGACTCATTTTTTTAATCTTGTTTGTTTGTCAAATGTTCTCTACCTCTGTCAGATACAGTGGAGATTGAAAAGTATGTTACATGTGTTGGTAGCATGAACCGCTTTGGATATGAGCTGGACTTTGTAAAAAGTGATTGTATGAAAACAAGGGCAAGCGAGGAGGATAAGTATTTTCCTAAATGGCCATTGGTGTTAAGGCAGAGAATGTGAGGATATGCAATCAATTATAGGTGAAGCATGATGGGCATTTGGGGTGACCAATAACATTATTTTGAGGTGGCTCACAACTTGCCAGAACTGGAAGAGCATGACCTTCTATCCTTGAACATCTGGATTGTTTGGATTATAAAAATCTTTCTTCAGAGCTGTGCCAAATTATAAAGACTTTCCTAACATGACTCTAAACTTGATCTTTAACCATTTTGAACTTCTGTTTTCATTGGAAAGTTATAGGAGTATCAGATCTCTCTTGATATTAATGCCTTCACATCTTCATTCAGTGGCTTCGTGTATATTGAAGCACAGCTTCCTATAAGATGCTTGTATCAGTTGAATAATTACATTCTTAATAAAGTTAGTCTAGGGGAACAAATGAACGAAAAATTGAAATAGAATGAATTTGGTTGCTCAGAATTCTGAACTTCTATTTTGATGGCAGATTTTCAGCTCCTTGTATTGAAATTCTTGTGCTGGTTTGGCTACTTCTAGCTGCAAAAACGGGAGCAAACAATTAGTGTCCGGGAGAAAAGCTTTGAACTAGGGGGAAGAAAAACAGGAAGAAAAGAAAAGTTCTTTGGGCTCACCTATCATCTAGCAGTGTAGATGTCGTCTTTGAGCTGCTTTTTGAGCTATCAAATCCATCCTGAAAAGTCAACAGAAGAGGAAAAATTATTATATTTCACAGGTTGAACATTTGTTAGGGCTGACAGTCAGAGACAGATTTACCATGGCGGCAAATCTGTTTTTTATGTAATTATTACTAGATTTTATTAAAATTCAAAATCAGCAAATTAAAGTTTAAACATTTATTCTTCATTATTCATCTTAACAATGGTTTTCTTTTTCCCTTTTTTTTTTTTTTTTTTTTCCTTTTAGATTTATAAGTATTAAACTACAATAATTTATTTGCACTTGCAAAGCTAAACAGATCCTTCGTTTATTTAGCTCTTCTATGATTAATATGGATATTTCCTTTGTGAAATAAATAGCTGCAGCTTTCATCCATTTATAGGTTTACCAGAATTGAGGAGTTGGAAACTTGGCTATGATTTGGTGAAGGCCCTGGGCTGCCACCGAGCATGATAAAAGGCATGTTTTCTTCAGCAAGATTTCTCAATCTATTAAGCTCAGGCAACACAACCTTTCCCAGATCTGGTCTGTCTTTTCGCCTTAGCTCTGAACACCGAAGGGCTAACTTGGCAAAGATCAAGGCCTCTTCCATTGGCCAATCAAGCACAGCTGGGTCTAGTATCTCAGCAAAAGTTCCCATCTCGATAGCATTCTCAACATGATGAGTCAAAGCCATTGGTGGCTTAGCAGTTATCATTTGCAGAAGCAAGATCCCAAATGAGTAGATATCAGATTTTATCCCTAGCATTCCAGTTTGCTGATATTCTGGATCTATGTAACAGAATGTTCCAGCTGTTGATGTCATACGATACTGTGTTACAGAATTTGCAACTGATGGAGGAACAAGCCTAGCCAATCCGACATCACTAATCTTGCTGACATAGTTGTGATCAAGCAAAATATTGGCAGGTTTCAGGTCTCGGTGCACAAGTGGCTCCGGTTTGGTTTGGTGGAGGAAAAGAAGACCTGTTGCAATCTCTGCAGCAATTCGAAATCTTACTTGCCATGGAAGTAGTGGAGTGTTATTGCGCCTAAATAGGCGATCTTCCAAGCTCCCATTAGCCATGTATTCATAGACCAGGCAACCATACTTTGGGCAGGCTCCGAGGAGAAGTACCATGTTTGGATGTCGTATGCAGCTTAACACTTCAACCTACACAAGTTGCCAAAATATAAGTAGCGAGTAAGTTTCTGTAGGTATTTCAGAAGTAATTACTTCAGTTGAATTTCTTGTGCTTATCAGTATGTAAATTAGATTTATGCGAATTTTTTATTGTTAGGTCATGTGCTTCCTGACATGATTCATCAGATTCTTGCTAAATACAATACTAATAGAGTACTGGATATGTAGTTTAAAATTTTATTAGATGTGTATATGGGCAGAAGGCAATTATGCATGTATATACATGCAGAAATCATTGCTTATTATGATTTAATGCATATGTGGATCTTACAACTTGATTTGTTCTTAGAATTACATGCATACCTCTTGCTGAAACTGTGATTGTCCTTGGGCTGCATCTGGACGTAGAACTTTTATTGCAACCGGTGTGTGGTCCAGGTTGCAGTGGTACACTGGCCCATAACCTCCTTCTCCTATTTTGCGAGATGGTGAGAAGTGATCTGTTGCTGTTTCAATCTCTTCAATTGTATATTTCCTACACCTGAGATCATGTCCAAAACTATTAATTGCCATTTTCATCTCATCTGCATCTTCGCTGGCTTTCTTTTCTACATTCATTCTCTTTTGTGCTTCAAGTTCAGCAATCAGTTGAGCTGTTTGGGCTGCCTCAATGGCAGCCTTACACTTTGCTTTCTCCTTCTCTGCAAGTGAAAGTGCTGCTTCCTCAACTAATCGTGCCTCTTCTATCTTCTGTTCTTCTTGTAATTTCCAGCTGTGAAGTTCTTTTGCCTGTAATGAGAATTTGCAGAAACTGAGCTTTACTGTTCTGCATTATAGCTTTGATTTTCATTTAAATTTATCCCATACATATTCTCTCTATCCGTTCTTTTTGTCGGTTGTGTTAGGTAGCATAGAGAGTTCTTAGTTTTCGATGAACTTTATTATTTCTATTGTGCTGCGTGTCTTATAGCATCTCATAATTTTCATCCTTCAATATAATAAACAAAACAAGTATACCATCATATGATGGCTCTCAATTCAAGCCCATTTAGTAGGGGCTGTAGCATAAATCGAAGAGGATAGAAATACAACATTTAATTGAACTTTCACCAAAGCTGAAAATTAATATAATTATTATATACCACATTCAAAAGTTTGTAGATTATGCTCAAAAGGGATTTCATCTTTAGTTATATGGTAAGTACCCTCTGTTTTGCTGAGAGTGCTTCCTTGCAGGCTGCACTATACATCTCCATTGTCTGCTTCAGCTCCAGTTTGAGTCTTCTCATCTCAGCTTCCGCATCATCCTGGGGCATCTTAACAGTTAAGTACACATGCTTAATTACATATGAAACCAAATTGCGTAGCTATTGACTTAGCTGCTGTTTGCTTTCAGTATGACTGTTAATTATGCTCTCTTTCATGAAAGAAAAATAATGCCTTACCATATTCTGAGATGACAATGATGTCCTACCACTTTCGTGTGATGTTGATGAGCACTCGTTGTGTGAACTGAAATCCATGGACCTGTTTCCTGAGTATGAAGATCCAAAGCTTATGTCGTCATAATCTGAGCTGCTTGAAAGCCGTTGAGTTCCGAATTCAGGGTTGTCATACAGTGAAGAGAACATGTGATCAGTACTTGGCCTTCCACTGCTTACGAATGATATGTCAGATTCAGGAACTGAAGGCTCATATTTGTTTCGTCCTCTTGTGAATGGTGATCTGTTACAGGGATTGAATATTTTGAGTTTTAAAATTACGTGTGTATAAAGGTTGATCATCTTATTATAACTTACTTGATTTCCATGGCTTCATACTGGTTGCGTGGTGGATGCTGAGGCCTGCCAGATACTCCTACAGAAGCAAAATAAATCCTGTGACTGAAGGGTGGATTATGAAGTAGGATACAAGTTAATGATAGAGAAGCTTAGAAGGCATGCCAAAACCTCGATATCTGGGGTTAAGTACGGGAGCGGAAGGAGATTCTGCAATTTCAGGAATGTTACGGGGTTGGGGTTGGGGCTGCTGCGGTTGAGCCGGTGGGTGGAATCTTGCTGGAGGGGTAGCAGTAGCAGATCGTACTGATGAGATCTTCCCTTTGCCAATCACATATACAGTGCAATAATCAGGAGCCCCTTTTAAGACATTAATTGCAATCTCAGCGGTCCTGAATCTTCTGTCAACATTCGGAGATAGGCACATGGAAAGTTACTACACGGTCAATCGATAAGCAAAATATTCTGAATTAGAATTATTATATGTTTCAGATGCTTCATGCAAGCATGTAATCTTAGTGGTGGAATTAGTGTAGTATGTATATATGTATGCAAGTATTTGCAGAAAGTAGTATAATATGTATACCATGATTTAATTCTATAAATACAAGCGTGGGTGTTGGGTGGAGAAAAATGAATAAACGCACCTAACGAAGCCGCCTTTTGATGGTGCACCAAGCACTATATTCTCGATTGAAGAAGACGAGACATAATCGATTAAGGCTCTGTCTATGTCGGAATCCTCCAGTATGATTTCATTGCAGTTGATCTGTTGCAAAATATATGTATATATAATAAAAATATATACCATCAATGACAAAAACAAATGAAAAAAAAAGAAAGAAATGACAGAAAAGAACGTACGTCCTTCCGGGAGCAGAAGCATCTGAACGGGAGAAACACCTCCTTGGCTTGGTTCTCCAGTTCTTGCTTGCAAGTCTTTGCAATATCGTCGTTGACATCAGTAATATTTATGTGGTTCCCAGCTGCATGCATGCAATGCATTTTGTGGAATTAATGAATCATGATCAAGTTTACGGACTAGCTATAAATATAGAATCTCAATTTATATATATATATATATATATCATATATAAATGAACTGCTATTGTACATTAATTAATGATGGTATGGATATTGGATCATGTGTAAGAGAGAAAAAGAAACTTACTTGGGGAGGGGATGGAAGAAGGTTTAGATTTAACGTGGACAAGAGTGATAGATTGACCCTTGGCAATAAGATGATCGACAGCCCATTTCAAAGCGTATTGACTTCCCTTGTCCTTGTCTATTGCCACTGCCACACTCTGCTCCCTACTTTCTCCATTTCTTCTCCCCATCTTTTAACCCCAATTAATGCAACTATCAACAGCTTTAGTCTTCTCATGTCTATCATATATATATATATATATATATATATATATATAAACCTCCCTTAATCTTTCTTGGCTTATTAAGAGGGAAGTTCGGTAGGTATATTTGTTTTCTGGAAACAATCAAAACTAATTCCCCAACAACGTTGCCGTTGAAACAATGATTTTCTTACTAAACTAATTACCATGCACAGAAGGTGTTCGTTTAGTTATTCTTGTCGGTTTAAACAATTAATATTGATTTCTGCATGCTGCTGTTATGACTTAGGAAAGATATCCCATTCTTTGTGGGCAGTTATTCGTTGAAACTCCAAATTTAGACCCTTGGACTGCCCACTTTACTTTCTTAGCTCCTTATCTTTTTTTCCTTATTAAAAGTATACATTGTTTCTTCTGGCTGCACCGTTCAGCCAGAACTATAGCAGGCTAACCGAAAAAGGACCAGAAAACTGGAAACTAATTTCAGTCGGTTTTCAGTTTGGTTTTGTTGGGTTTCCTTTGGCACTAAATTATGCATATCCACTATGCACTGTATGGTTAAAAAAAATTCAAAAATTTTAAAAAAAAAGTAAGTAAAAAATATAAAAAGAAACGAGAAAAAAAATAATTGAAACATAAAAAAAATTATGTAATGATTAAAATATTGGGTTGAAGTACCAAAATAAAATCAAAATATTAGGTAGTTTTTTTTCCTATTGAATGATGAGTAATTTAATAAAGAATTTATTTAAAATATTTAAATTGTTATATTAAATGTTATTTATATCCTTTACTTGATATATTTACTAAGACCTATTTTGAATTATGTATCATTTTTCAATTGAGTTAATGTCATTTGATTTAATAAAATAAATTTATTCAAATAGATACTTAATATATATATATATATATATACTTATGTACATGTGCATTTAATTTAGTGTAGTATTTTCAATTTAAAAGTCAAATATTGAATTTATTTGAATCCAAGCATGAGGATTGAATTTTGGATAACAGATAAATCATCATTAAACATTTATATAGAAGAAGAAAATTTTGGTCAATTATAAATTCACACATAGCAATTGATTTTTTTTTTTAAATAAGGAAATTTTATCCAATCAAAGTTTCATTATGATCCATCCAATTTATCTTTAAATTAAATAAAAATAATTTAAAAAATTCAAATTTTGATCAATAAAATTGCAAAGATTCATGGACCATCCCATTAAAGTTCTTTTATAACTCTTTTGCAAGTAGTGTAAATCCTTTTAGACTCTATCCACTAGTAGGCTAGCACTATAGATAAGGATCTATCCTAAGTCATTCACGATAATTCAGAAGATTAAAAAAATGGAGAAGATTTCGAAAACTCAAAGCCTCTCCAAAGTCCTAAAACTAAGGCTTTGAAAAATTAAAGAATTCAAGTTTTTAAGAAATCTTTAGATTCAAGAAGTTGCTTTTTAATCTTGTGTTAATAAAAAGAAGAATATAGGGGTAACTAAAATATATGATACTTAAACTCTAAGATGGTGCATGTTAGCAAATTCTCTTGGCTCACATTAATAGGTCTAATATGAGTCTTCAGAATTCTCCATCTCCTACAAAAAAAAAAAAATTCAAGAATCAGAAGTGGTGTGACTGATTTGGACTATGGATAGGGTTAATAGAAGATGTAAGAAACTCAGTATCTTGAGGTGGAAGAAGAAGAAAATCGATGGACCTATCTACATTAGAGTTAGGACCTTATTCTATGGATGTGGATTTTCCTTGCATAATTGCAAAGACTGTTCCTGAAGATGGATTTAAGAAGTAGAGGGGTGATAGGCTTGTTGATTCAGCTGATAAGGATTAAGGGAAGAAAATTAGGGATTGGCAATCATTGTTAGTATTGAAAGGAGATCAATCTCTATAGTATTTACTTCCAATAATTGAAAAAGGGAAGTTTATATTAAAGCTACCGTAAAATTCTTGGAAAAGGGTCTAATCAATGATAGTCTTTAATTGTTGCTTAATTCTTGGGACGAGCCCAAATTTTAGCCAATTCTAAAGGTTGGCAAATCTATTATAGAGGAAAGAAGGATTGGTGGATATTTAGCCACTTGGTCCATAGCACATTATTCAATTCCCTTCACAGAAGACAAGGGATAGGTAGCCGAATATGGTCCATGGCATATACAAAAGAGGGTTACAATCGTGAGAAAATGGGAGCTTGGATTGAACTAGAGTTTAATATGCAAAGAGCTCTTGGGTGGATCAAATTAGGGAAGGTCACTTTGGAGTTGTAATGAAGATAGGCTTCAATTACATAGCTAGTGCTTTTGAGTAACCCCCTATATGGATAGGGCAAAACTTTTGCACACAAGATTGATTTTACTAAGCTATATGTTGTAATAGATATTCGATGATTCTTCTTAGATTTACTTACATGGAACTTGGAAATGGAGTGGTTGTTTCAGTCATAGTGAAAACATCTTGGATCCTTGCTAAATGCCTAGGTGCAAGATATTTGGACATAAAGAGAGTATATGCCCTATGAAGCTAGTAGTGGCTCAAAAATAAGTGCCAAAGAAACAAAGGCAAGAAATCAAAGAATTTGAGATCGATCCAAGGGTTAGGACATCCAGTAATAGAGATTCAAGTTGTGAGCATATATCTATAGTTGATGCTGATAAGTCATTGGCCTAAAAGTTTGGGAATGGGTGAGGCCATAAGCCATAGAAATCATCTAATCGATCAATCCTCTTCTTTGCTGATGATTAGGATAGGATGTAGATCACAATCTCGTTCAACAAAATGCTTCACCACCAAAGAAGAAGAAAGAAGCTGCTACTCAAGTTGCTAAACTTTTGGTATAACTTGAGCCTCGAAAAAGCCCTACTTTGGATAGGTAAAAACATGCTAGTTAAAATTGACAAAGAAACTTTGGATAGTCACTTTTCCTCCTTCCAATACTTTATGAATGTTTTAGTATGCAATGTTAGGGGTTTGAATAACTCCATTAAATAGAGTAGAGTAGTTAGTAGAGTTAGAAGAATGAATATTAGTATCCTCTACTTGTTGGCAACTAGAGTGAAATATAGAATCTACAAGTTGTTGTTGATAGGCATTTAGGTTTTATGGAGAAATCAGTGGAAAGTTGATCATGTTGATACTACTGACCAAGTTTTAACTAGCTCTATTTCCTCTGAAGGAAAAAAAATCTCTTTCTGTTGCGTGTAAAAGTAATAGAAGGGTGGACCAGAGGATGTTATGGTCACAACTTAATATCATCTATAGGATGGTTAGCGATTACCATGGATAGTGGCAAATTATTTTTAATGGTATTAGCCACCCAAGAGAGAGCTTTGACTTTTATGTTTCCTAAGTGGAAGATGCTAATATGAGAGACTTTGTAGAATGTCAAGCAAATTTGGAGTTGTTTGATCATAACTGCTCTGGTCTATTATTCATATGGTGTAAAAATAAGCTCAAGGACACTTTGGCTAGGAAATTGGATACGATGATGATAAATCCAAGATGGCTTTAATGCTTCCAACACTTAAGTGTCAAATTCTTAGCTTTAAAAGTGTCAAACTATTACCTTGGGATTGTTAGAATGCATTCAACTAAGTATTCTTCTCCCAAACCTTTTAACAATTTCAACTAATAGGCTTCTAATGAAAACTTTCTAAGGATAATTGAGGACTCCTGTGCAACACTGGTGCAAGGATCCTCTATGTTAAGGCTACATAAAAAAACTAGAGAGATTGAAGGTAACTTTGAAAAATTCAACTAGCGTTACTATCGTGAAATATTAAAAGGAGTGAATAAGAAGAGGTAGGGACTTAAAATCGTACAGCTAGCAATGTTATCCTATACCTCCATAGTCATGCTAGAACTCCAAGAGAAACAAAATGTAGCAAACTTAATAGAACTTTTAGTAGTGGAGGAGAAATTTTAGGTTCAATGGCTCAAGAAGAAAGATCACAACATGCGTTTTTTTTATAAACAAGTGATGGTTAAGCAAAAAAGCAACACAATTAGTCTTTTATATGATGACTAGGGTAAAAGGCTTAAAACATACACACAATTATTAGAGTAAACAGCAATGTATATCCAAAAGTTCTAGGGACTTCTAACCCTAATGCATAGGCTATTCTGAAAAATTGCTCAAGGAGCTTTTGCAAGTCTCATTGCCAATTGATATGCTAGAGAAATTGGCAGCCTTAGTTACTTCACAAGAAATCTAATCAACCATGTCTAGCTTGAATCAAAATAAAACACTAAGGCTTGATGTTATTTTGCATACTTTTTCAAGTGTTCTTGGGACATTGTGGAGGTAGATATGGTAGTTACAGTTCAACATTTCTTTAGAGTTGGTGATCTCCTGGCAGCCTTATTGGTATATGCCCTTGAACCAATCAGATTGGACATGGGATACATAGTTAGTTAACTATATACATGTTACTATTTTATAGTGATAAAGGTTTTTCTTCATGATAGTGGCACGATTAACTATCAGGCAAACATTAATTGGATGAAGCAGTTAAAAATCAATGGCCCTATAAAAATAATAATGAGTTACAATAATGAGATCTTTTACATCAAAGCCATGTTTCTTAAAATGTTCCTAGTTTTCGTATTGTCTTAGGCATTAATAATGTATAAAGGCTAGTATATGCTAAGCCTTCATGCATTGGACGCATGCAACTTTTTGATATCATAGAAGTTGAAATATATTAGATACTTGGGGATAGCATATGGGTGCTTGTGGAAACAAGTTCACTGAACATGGGCCCGTATGAGAACTCCATTTAATATTAGTCATTCAAATGTCTATGGAATATGTTTTTATGTGCTAGTCGTGTTAGTAGTCCTTACATTGAAGACACCAGTTCATCGTATATGAGGAGCGTCATACTTAGATTTACTACGAATGAGTCCATAATGGATGGATACCAAATAATGGTGCGTTGGGTATGGCATGATCCATATGGTAGATGGATGAGTGATCCGAGAGGATTCACTACTCAGAGTGACATTGGAGACATATCTTGAATGATCTTGACTATGGTTAACTGGATTAAAGTCTTTGGCCAGAGCATAATGAATAATAAGGAAACGTTCCTTGTCAGTTCATGATCGTGAACATTGAATTGCCAGATTAAACACTGATTGAAGTATAAGTAGACACTATACCATGCTCATGGTCATTTTAGGAGATATGATGAAAGGATCGTATTACACTGATAAGCTAGTTACTGAAATATTTTGATGAGGTGACATAAACTCTTCAACATTTGGGTGGTCATGATAGGTTGCTAGATCCCACTCTTGATCTATGAGAATGATTAACGAGATTAATTATGTTCATTACTAACATGTTGGAAACCTAATTGGTCACACACAATAAGATGATAATGTCATATTAAAATTAGAATTTAATTAAGTTTGACTTAATTAAATAAAAGATGATTAAACAGAAGACTTAATTGGAAAAGTTTAATTAAGAATTAATTTAAGATAAAAATTTTGATTTTATGAAATCTAAGATTTTATTGTTTTTTTAACTCATAGTAGACAACATTGTCTTACTTGGAATAATGTTCAAATTAAAACATACTATGCCTAGTTGGATAATGTCTGAATTAGACATTACGAGGTGGATAATGTCCCAACTGAAATCCTTGGATAATCTTATCAAAATATTAATTATTAGGATAATTAATATCAATAAGATTATTATTAAATTAAAATTATTTTAATTTAATTTATGAATTTTATTTAGATTAAAATTCGTAGAAGGATAGTTGAATTTTAACTAAATATGGTTTCTACCTATTTATTTTATTTTAATTATGTGCTAATTAAATTAGATAAATTAAATTATTTATATGATAGTAGAAAAGATTAATTTAGATTAAATCTCTAGAGAAACCTAATTTGGCTAAATAATCTGTGGTGCACCAAGCTAGAATTGTGTCTAGATACATAGTGCCATGACCGAATTCCCTAGAGACCATTTTATGTGCTAGGTTTGGCCACCATAATGAAAAAAGAGTTGGAATCAAAATTTGCTTGTTTATGGATTACAAGTCTTTTAGGTAAGTCTTTTTGAATTCGGTTAAAGCAAAAAAAAAAAAAAAAACAAAAAAAAAAGGGAGTGGATGATTAAGTGAGTTATTAACTTGAGAACACTTCTAAGTGATCATAAAAACTTGAGAAAATTGTTCTCTCTTGTTCTCTCAAAGTGCCATCGCCCAAGAAAGTGAAATCTACCTTGCCACCACCATCAAACCTTTTCACGATGCCATTCTTCCCTCCCCTTTGGCGCAATCACAATCCTAGCAGTGTTCTTAGTTTGTGTCAAAGAAGAAGTAGTCCATGATCATCTTTTGCTTGAAACTCCCTGTGTCTTTTGGCTAGCACCAGAGAATAGCTGATCCTTGAGATGGCTCTCATTATCATCCGTGTGTATTATCGTTCAAGGCAAGATAAGTGTTTTGCTTGTGATCTCATAGAACATATTAGAGCCAAGCTACCCACCTTCGAGTTTTCTTGGATTGGATTTAACTCCAGATTACGATATTTAAAAGTTAGGTAATCCTTTACAAATGTGTGATTTAGTTTTATTAAATATGATTTTAATTTATTACACGTCTACATCCCTTCTAAAAATCTATAGGGAAGTTTAACTATTTTCATGCTTAATGTTTCCATTGTGTATCTATGATATTTTATAAAGTTGTAAATGCTATTACTGAATGAGGTCAGACTTCACCAAGAATACAAAATCACTTGGAGCCTTTAATCCCACACTCATTGTTTTGATCCCAAATGTTCCTAACCCTAGCAATATGTTAGAATATAGGCCTATATCTTGTATAATCATTTACAAGTGTATGACCATGTTCTTGGAAAATAAGCTAAAGCTATGCATGTCAAGTATCATTTCCAACCATTGAAGTTCTTTTGTTGCAAGGAAAAATTTTATTAATAATGTTTTCATGGCACAAGAGCTTGTTAATGGCTATCGTAAGACCACTTTCTCCTAAGTGTGCAATCAAGGTGGACTTGAGGAAAATGTTTAACCCATTAGACTAGAAGTTTATCATCTAAGTCTTTAGTGCTTTAGGCTTTCTAAATGTTGATTTGATAAGCAAGTGTATTACTACTCCCAAGTACTCTGTGGCAATTAATGAATGATTGTTGAAAAGATTGGCAATTAATGAAAGTGCTTTGTGGCAATTAATGAAAGATGGGTGGGATAGTTTTTGGTGAACAGGATTTAGGCAGGGGAACCCAATCTCACCCAATTTGTTTTCTTTGCTATGAATGTGCTGTCTTGCTTGTTGAACACTACAGCGAAATAAGGTATCTCTGTTTATCATACTAAGTGCAAGAAGCTTAACTTTGCACATTTACGTTTTGTTGACGACTTGCTAATCTTCACCAAGGGCAAGACGGAATTAGTTGAGGCTATAATAAGAACTTTAGAAGTCTTTTATTAGTTCTCCAGGCTACAAATGAATCATTCCAACAGTGATTTAACATAGGCCTCATCCAAGCTGAATTGCAGCAAATTACCCAAAAAAAAAAGAGTACGGACTGGAACCCATTTTGTAAGGTATTTGGATGTGCTACTGGTGACTAGACTGTTAGATGACAGAGATTGCTTTCCATTGATTGAAAAAAATCACTAAAAGAATAATAGGTTAGGTTGTCAAACATCCATCCTATATTGGTAGACTTTAGCTTATTCAATTTGGCATATTCAATTATAAAACTTTTGGTGCTAGGATTTGATACTGCCAACCAAAGTTATAAGGAAGATTAACTAGTTGTGTAATGCTTTCCTTCGGAAAAAAGGTGAAGGAAATGCCAATGAGCTAGTGTTAGTTGGCAAGCTATTCGCCACACAATATGAGGGGGGATTGGGCTGAAGAGATGATTACTTGGAATAAAACCTGTATTCTTAAGATCTTTTAGCTAGTGCTTACTCAGGTTGGATATATGATGAAGGGCAGACGTAATGTAGTTGACATCCATCTTAAGGTTCAGTTGGCATTGGAGGAGCTTAGCCATACAAATAATATAGCAATAGGGAGATAACTGGGTATGGAGCTTGCTAGACCCGACTAGAAGGCTGCATGGAAAGTCATAAGACACAAAACAGGAAAAAGTTCGCATAGACTAGTATAATGCCGGTTTGTCATACTAAGGCATTTTTTAATCTCTTTGCTTTCCATATCGGATAGATTACTGACTAAGAGTGGGATGATATCATGGGGATGTCAGGTAACTTCGAAGTGCATGCATTGTAATACTAAAATGGAAACTAGAGACCACTCATCAGTCGCAATTACTCACAATAATTGCGGAGGAGAGTGCTAGCCACTTGTGGGGTTATCAAGCAAGTAGATACTTAGCAAAAAGAGCAGGATTGAGAGGTATAAAGATTCAAGTCAGAGGCCCTAGGTTCTATTATCATAAAGCTAACTTGGGGCAGGAAAGTAATAGATGACTTCATGGTGTTATAGGCAGGTTAACACAAGATTTACTTAAGATTATTCTTTGTACAATGTGGCATAGGTGAACAGATTCATTAAAACTTGTAAAATAATCATGTAAATAACCATTTATGTGTTTTTTAGGGTATAAGGGGTGTCACAACTTGTCGAATGTGAATTCAATATATCAAACATGTGATTTAGTGAATTATTTATAAGTTATAATGATTCACTTGTCTGACTTATCATGCGGTTGAAGTGTGAGATGTAGGGGTACATCGGCTTAATGAAATAGTAGTGCGAGATTGATCACTCATTAAATTTATCTTTTATAAAGAGATTTTAAAATCAATTAAAATTCTTTTTTTTTTTAAAAAAAAGGAAAAATTTTAGGTCTGCTTTTAAAACTAGGAAAATAAAATGAGTTTGGATGTCATTTATTGCATAGAAAGTTAAAGCACCCCATAAAATTCGTTAAGTGGTACCTATTAATCAAATGCTATCTTACATCTTGACCAAAGTTGACCTTAACTTTTGGTAACAATTCTCATTTTTAAAATAATTTATTTAAGGATGAATTAAATTTCAATATTGAAAAAGAAACAAAAGCTTGTCATATTTCGTGGCAAGCTCAACAAAGCATGAAGTTTCATTTTTATTTATGTTTTTCAAAACATCTCTATTAATTCATTTTAAGGAGGGTACTCTATTTGTTAGTGATAACCAATGGAGTCTTCTCCGATGGCCTAGCAAAGGTTCGTGAATTATTTTAATTTGAAAATGTTGCTTTGTTTATTTGTCAAACCACAAAATCAGTTTCATGAATGCTCTTGGCACTACTTATCATGGATATTTAAGCATGAATTTAGAGAGAGATAAACATGATGAGAGCAGGTATCAAAGCCACAATGAAATACGAATAAATGCCCTAGTTGAAATAAAAAGACACATTTGTTTTATTAATTGACGATGATTGCCAAAACATTTTAGGTTAGAGGATTCCTTAAGTTTCTCACCAAGCCGGCAGTACTTAAAAAGAATCATTCCTTCGCAATTATATTTATTTGGTCCTCGTTACCTACAAATGAAGACTTTATTATGAAAGGGAATCCAAGCATACCCCGCGGCAACTCTCAAAATCTTTTCATAATAATTCTATCATTCTTACAAATCATATTTAAAACGAAAATCATAAATTAAACATGTGTTTCCTCCTAAAGAAAACATCCAAGCGTCCATGGAGATACTTGGAAGGAAGCTAAGATCGGAAATTAATGGAACTTTAGGTAGCCATAGGTTTAAAATTCGAAAGTACGGTGAAAAAAATATATTTTTTTTTCCGCCAGCCAAGGAAGAACACTGTTTTTTTTTAGAATAATCTATATTGTATATAAAACTTTTGATTAAGTTTAATGTCACGATTAAAGTAACACTAATTTATTTAAAAAATTACATAAAAATCAAAAGTATAATTATGTATAATATAACCATAAATTAAGGATATTTAAGTTTTTTTCAATCTTAAAAAATAATTACTTAAAAATTACTTTTTTTTTTAATTTATCTTTTAATTTAAATAAATAACTACTGAATTTAAAATTTTTTTAAAATATAATAAATTTTTAAAAAGATATTTTTCTGGTTATATTATGAATATGATAAATTTTTGGTAAATAACTAAAGTTTTATGCTAACCATATGTGAACAATGATTTTTAGTGTATTAGAAGGACTGCACTTTTGCCCAACATTAATAACAAAAAAATTTTCTTAAAATTCAAAATCTGCGCTTTATTTTCTCTCATGCATGAACATAATTTGTTGGAATAAGAACTGAGCTGCTATATAATCAAGAATTTGATACACCCACAAAATGAGTGATTAAAAAATAGTTTTTTCTAATAAAATGTGGATAATTTTTTTAAAAAATAAAAGCAAATTTTTATATGATAGGTTTTTTAGAGAAAAGCGGATATTTTTTAAGAAGTCATAACTTTTTTTAAAAAAATTATAATTAAAGAATTAAATTACATTCATACCCTTATTTTATTATTTGGTATTATAAATTTAATTATTTTTTTTATAAATTCAACAATTAAATTGGTATCACTTAACTCGTGATATTAAACTCAATTAGTCTTTTTATAATAATATCGATATAGATTAATAATAGAAACATTTTATTAAATTAAAAATTTGCACTTTATTGTATCTCATATATAAAAAGAGTTTTTTTTTAAAAAAAATAAAAAACTGGACTTTTACATAATATTAATAACAGAAACAGTTTTTTAAACTAAAAACCGGCAGTTTATTACATCTCACGTATAAAAAAAAGTTTTTTGAAATAAAAAATTACGTAACAATAAAGTTTTTTAAATTAAAAATCTGCTCTATATTTACATCTTAAATATGAAAACCCGTTTTTAATATTAATAACAGAAACAGATTTTTAAATTAAAAATCTTCACATGATTACATCTCATGTATGGAAAACATTTTTTTTTTTGGTTTTAAAACCTGTACTTTTGCATAATGTTGATAACAAAAATAGTTTTTGAAATGAAAAGTCTGTATTTTGTTACGTCTCATGTATGAAAACGGCATTTTGAAACAAAAATGAAATGAGAAAACATAAAGGGCAAAATGGTTTGGTGGTTTGGCAAAGTTACCAGGGTTGAGCTAAACGATTTCCCCTAGTTCTTCTCACCCGATTTTCGATGTTAATATACCCAAGACATGGAAAAACAAAAGCACATGAAAGGAACCTCAAACCATTAGCTTGATTCGGGTCCAAATGGCCTTGGGGATTGTTTTCAAAATCATTTTATATGTGGCACCATAGCCGGCTCAAAGGTTAGCCTTTTGGATCATAGGACCAGCTTAACCTCTCACCTAGCCAAATGGCTAGGACCATCAAGCTCGAAGGTTAAGGAGACCAACATCAAGAAGCAAGCACCATAATAACTATGAGTCTAGGCACACAATATGACAATATAATATGAAATGAGATTAATAAACAAAAATGAAAACCTTTTTATGTAACACCGTACTTTTACTAATTTAAAAACATTTTACAAAATAGTTTTCTTTTAGGGAGGTATGGAGATGATGAAATGAACATGGAAATAAGAAAGATGAAGAATCACCTATCTAGCCCCATAAAATCAAGGAGCACTCCTTCCTTTTTCTAATTTTTGGTTTTTTTTTTTGCTCTCTCTCTCTCTCTCTCCCTTTCTTTTTTTTTTTTTTTGCAAAAGTTTCTAGGAATCAAGAATGAGTGGAAATATGTGTGAAAAAAAATTGAAGCAAGGGCTTTTGTATGGGGTTGGTCGAATGATCTAATGGTTTCCCCTTACCAATTATTTTGGATGAAAGTCCATTTTTACCTTATATGTTTTTGCCTATATGACACTTATCCTCTTGCACTTTTTCTGTTGACACTTGTACCTCATTTGATATGGCCATTAGACAAAAAGATAAAAAGCCATTAAAAATGCTGATATGTTGTAACAGCATGGAGGCTAAATTTTATATGGGTGAAAGCATAGGGATTCAAAATGGATTTTTTTTACCTAGAAAATATAACGATATAACCTTGTGATAATAAGAATAAAGTCCTGGGGGTATAAGTTTTAACATGGGGTTTGTTGCCATTCGGCCAAAGCATAGTGGCTAAAAATAAACTTTCCCTTTTTTTTTTTTTAAAAAAATACCTTCTCTATCCTACATCGCATTGGTCCCCACTTATCTTATGCCCTTTCCTATTTTGTTTCCCATTAGCCAATTTGCCAACTCACACTATTATGCTTTATTATTCCCAAATATGCTAATTTCATAATCCATTTTTGCTCTCCCTCTTTTTTGCTCATCCCATCCCTATTATAGGCTATTACAATTTTACTCCCTATTTTTAATTTAATTTTAGTCTTCCCCATTTGTTTATTTTTCCACTGCCATAATTTATTTCCTTTCCAATTTCACCCCTCCGATAATTTTTTTCCAATTTTGATTTTAACCTCCTTTATTTCAAATTTATTCAATTTAATCGATTTTGTCCTCCAATTTTGATTTTCAACTTTTTTTGACTATTTTAAAATTAGTCATATATCTTCAAATTTGCCATGAAATATCGATCTTGGGATCAATACTTTTTGTTATATATATTTTTTAAATTTTGACTGTTGGAAGGCCAAGTATGGATTTTGGGATTGATACTCGCCAATATTTCTCTAAGGTATCGATCCCTTACCCTTCTACAAAGTGTTTGATTCTTTTTAGCTAAATCTCGATCTTGGTTTTGTTAAGGACCTAGAAAATATTAGGTGTCTATAAGGAATACTATGCAAACATAGAGGAATTTTCCTAATTTGCTTACTTGCAAGATATAAACTTGTAGTGGATTTTGCTTTTGGTTAAATAAAACTTTTGCTATGAATATAAATTATGTTTACTCAAGATAATCTTGAAAACCCTTAAGGAAAGCTCTATATGCTCAAGATCAAGTCACGTAGACGATTTGAAGCATGTTTTGAGGATAAAAAAATCTAGGCACAATTTAGAGAAAAAGATTTATAGAATAAAAGTCTTCAGAATTCCATCAATCAAGTTTATGAAGGAAGATTTGAAGATCTAAGAATAAGATCCAAGAATTTCTAAATTAGGACTAAATTTCAAGATTTCTAAGACTTTTTAAATTTAGGACTAAATTCCAAGATTTCAAGAACTCCCTAAATTTAGGGTCAAATTGAAGCAAATTTTGAAATCAAGTCTCTAATATCCTTAAAGCAACTATCAATATCAAGTATGCATGACTATAGTTGGACTTAAAGATGAGTGAATCCCTTATTTCTATATATATTTATTTTTTTGTGTTTAGGGATTGGGTCATTGAAATGAATCACTCACTCGACTTAATCTTAAATAATCATTATAGGATAAGCATTTGGCTTGGAGTCACCGCGAATCTATTTTGGCTAGGTGAGAGTAGCCACCTAACAAAGTTTGTATTTTGAGGGTTATGAAACTCTCGAATATAAACTCCAAGGTCTATGCTTATACCAGAGATTGCATGAAATGATTTTGGAGTTAGTTACAATCACGGCGAAGATTGATCCTTCTCATGACACCTAAAAATTGGTACCTTTTAATTACATGTTCACTTAGATCCCAATTTTTATTTAGTTTCGATATCAATATTTAGTTATAATTCCCATACTTTGAAAAAAATTCCTAGACTATATTTATTATTCCATTTGAGAAAATCAGGCTTTTAATATTTTTAAAAATTAAAATGATATTCATACCCTGCCGGATGAAACATGAGAAATACTAAATTTTATTTTATGAAATTTAGGAAAATCTCAATTTTATTTATTTTGAAAAGGATTTCTTGTTTTTGAAATAATCTATGAAACCCCTTCTATAGGCTGTGAAACATCCCATGTACCATTTTAACTCAGAGACATTGCCTCGAGTTCTTCAAAGTTTTAATTTTTATTAAAAATAGAAATAAAGTAACAAGATCGATTTAGGACTTGAACTTGGTTGATGAGACCAAAATATTCCCTAAAGCACACTTTTGACATAAAGTATTCTCGTAACTCTAGCTGACTCGGTTTTGAAATAAAATTTCTAAAATGTTTTCTAAAGTATACTTCTAACACAAAAGCATCCAGGCAACCCTAAAGGACTCGATAATGACATGAAATGACTAACCTATCCCAAAGCACACCTTCGACATGAAAGTATCTCGATGACCCTAAAAGACTCAGTTCTAAGATAAAATTATTGAAATGCCCCCTAAAGTATACCTTCGATATGAAAGTATTCGATAACTTTAGAGGATTCAATAACATCATGAAATGACTAACCTATCCTTAAAGCATACCTTTGACATGAAAGTATCCCAGTGAGTATAAAATGCCAACATAGACCTTTCCTCGACCAATTTATATTTTTTGAAGTAAATACAGGCATAAACACTGCACAGTACGGGTAACAATATGCGATGATCAACTTATAAAATTTCACAAAACTTTTAAAAAAATTTTTAAAAAATGAGAAATTTGACCTTGATATCATATCCAATAATAAATTTTAAAAGTCCATAAAAATTCATTTAAAAACTAATTTAAACTCTATAACATTTATCCTTTTTTTTGAGATTTGTTTTCTATGGACTGGAAAATTACAATATTTTCACAATGTTTAAGTAGTCATCTTAATATGACCAAATGGGTCTATAAAAGGCTTGGTCCACTTGGAGGAGGTCGACCCTTTCCAAGGTAGTTGCTCGGTTTTCGGTTTTAGTTATTTAAGCTATCAGAGAATAAGCCTAAGCAAAATTAGGTGTCTACAATGACATATGAGCAAAATTTCAAGATCAAATCTCAAAGTCCTTTGAAGCACATTTCAAGATCGTGTTTCTAAGAACCTTGAAGCAAGCTTTTAAGATCAAGTCTCTAAATCCCTTAAAGAAAATTTTTAAGATCAAGTCATCATGACTGTTAAAGCAAAATTTATTAATTAAAAAAGTAAACAAAACTTGAAACAAAGTTTTCTTGTGAAGAAAAAAAAATCAAAGATTCTCTTATCTTCGGGAATTCCAAAAAATAGTAATTTTCATCTCTAATAAATAAAGTTATTATTTAACTCCACTTTCTTCCATCTTTTTAAATACTGCATAGTATGGGTAAAAAATTATGATGATCAACTTATAAAATTTCATAAAAAATTTCAAAAATTCTTTAAAAAAATGAGAAATTTGACCTTGATATCATATATAAGAATTAATTTCAAAATTCCATGAAAATACATTTAAAAACTAATTTAAACTCTATAACGTTTATCTTTTTTTTTTTTAGATTTGTTTTTTTATGGACTCGAAAATTGCAATCTTTTGACAGCGTTTAAGCAGTCATCTTAATATGACCAAATGGGTCTCAAAAAGGCTTGGTCCACTCAGAGAAGGTCAACCTTTTCTAGGGCAGTCGCTTGGTTTCGGTTTCAAATATTTGAGCTGTCAGAGAAAGAGTCTAAATAAAATTAGGTGTCTATAATGACATTTGAGCAACATTTCAAGATCAAACTTGAAACACCTTTGAAGCACATTTCAAGATCATGTTTCTAAGAACCGGGAAGCAAGCTTTTAAGATCAAGTCTCCAAATCCCTTCAAGCAAATTTTCAAGATCAAGTCATCATGACTATTAAAGCAAAATTTATTAATTAAAAAAATAAACAAAACCCAAAACAAAGTTTTCCTATAAAGAAAAAAATCAAAGAATCTTTTATCTTTCGGAATTTCGAAAGATAGTAATCTTTATCTCTAATAAATAAAGTTATTATTTAGCTCTACTTTCTTCTATCTTTTTAAATACTGCATAATATGGGTACAAATATACGATGATCGACTTATAAAATTTCACAAAAAATTTCAAAATTTTTGTTTAAAAATGAGAAATTTGACCCTTGATATCATATCCAAGAATGAATTTCAAAATTCCATAAAAATACATAAAAAACTAATTCAAAGTCTATACAATTTATTTTTTTTCAAGATTTGTTTTTTATAGACTCAAAAATTACAATCTTTTGACCGCGTTTGAGCAGTCATCTTAATATGACTAAATAGGTCTAAAAAAGGCTTGGTCCACTCAGAGGAGGTCGACCCTTTCCAGGGCAGTCGTTTGGTTTTCGGTTTCAGATATTTGAGCTGTTGGAGAAAGAGCCTAAACAAAATGAAATGTCTATAATGACATTTAAGCAAAATTTCAATATCAAATCTCAAAGAAGTTTGAAGCATATTTCAAGATCATGTTTCTAAGAACCTTGAAGCAAGCTTTTAAGATCAAGTCTCCAAATCCCTTAAAGTAAATTTTTAAGATCAAGTCATCATTACTACTAAGCAAAATTTATTAATTAAAAGGTAAACAAAACTTGAAACAAAGTTTCCTTTGAAAAAAAAAAAATCGAAGAATCTCTTATCTGTGGGAATTCCAAAAGATAGTAATCTTCACTTCTAATAAATAAAGTTATTATTTAACTCCACTTTCTTCTATCTTTTTATTTGAAGCGAAATATGCGTATAGATTTTTGGCATGCCTAGTGGTATAATCTCTAATATTCATCTCATTTCACCAAAAAAGTGTTTTCAAATTTCAGGGTCCCCTCAAATGGATTTTTTTCAATAATGTAAATCTTAAGTCTTTTATAGCTCAAAAGTTTGAAGAAGAGATACAAGCAACATCACTTTGCCGAAGCTCATTATGAAATGATGTTTTGGCATATGATGAGAACAAGAACTATTTTTCTAAAAGCATACGCGGCTCTGCTTGCAAAAACAATGGAACCTCTGGTAACAAGATCAAAGAAAGGATTATCAAATCGGTTTCTTAATGGCCAAAATTGGAAGTATAAGTGGAAAAAACCAACTTGTTGAAAAATAAAATCAATATCAATTCTTCATGAAGCTGGTAAAATTTCTACCAAGGCTATTGAAGAATAACTTAATTTTTTTTTCTAATCAATTCAAGGTGCTAATTAAAGAAGCTATCCAAGATTAAGTTGAAGTGTTGCTTTACCATCCTATACATATGCGAAACCTTATTCTTAAAGGATTGATTGCATGAAAATGATTAAAAACTATCAACTATGAAAGTTTTAACAGTTTGATGGCAAAGGAAACCCATGACAACATTTTGGTCATTTTAAAAAAACTTGCAAAAAATGATGGCACTGATGGAGATCTTATGCTTACGCAATTTTTTTTTTTTTGCTTTCCAAGGGAGATTAATTGTTACATAGATCTTGCATTTAGCTCTACCAACAATTTGGAACAACTTGAGAGTTAATTTCTAAATCATTTTTGTAGTACTCAATGCATAGTCAGCATAATTGAATTTACAAGTTCATGCCAATAGAATGATGAATCAGTTATTGACTACATCTATAAGTGGAGATATTTATTTCTTAATTACCAAAAAAATGTTGAAAGCCTCTATATTTGATAATGTTCCTTCAAGGCATAAGGAGACTCTTCGCTGCATTTTGTAAATCGTTAAGCTTAAAACTATTGTAGAATTAGCCAATTGTGCGCATAACCTGAACTAAGCATTTATATTGCTAAAGATTAAGAACCACTAATTCAAGAACTTGACACTCCAAAAGAGAGCAAAAATTTTGTTAAAGAAGTTGCAGCAAATAGTATATATTTGTAACTATAAAATTTTTAAAAGCATCCATTGATTTTAAAAAAAAAGACAAATAGTGCAGTTTATTGCAATGGAAAGAAAGATACAGAATCCCTTTAGGGAGAAAAGTGAAGCAATATTTATACTTCGATTTTGGTGGCCTAAAATTTTGAGAAGAACTTTTGAAATCTAAAACTCATCTAACTATTGAAATTGAAATAGCCTAAAAAAACTAATCAACTGAATGACCCTAACTGCTGCAAATATCAAAGCTTAATTAACCACACAATTAAAAAGTTTTCATTTTTGAAAAACATAATTTTGAAGCTCCATAAAGATGGAAAATTTGAGTTTTAAAGAAAAAGTAGTAACTTCCAATATGGCAAAATTAAACTTCTTTGGCATTAACTCCAACTCTAGCTCTAGTAAAAAAATTTAGGTTTTCGGCACTTGGAAGTGAAAGTCATGGCAACCCAAAATAAAGATTCATAACAATTCAACGAAGGTAATGCTTGCTCCTAATCATTAGCTTAAACTGTTAATTTAAAAAAAAAAAACATTTCTCCTAAGCATGAGTTTAAATCTTTCCTTGAAAATTCCTCTTACGTAATAGCTTAAACTTTCATGTTGCTCTTAAGCACCGGCTTAATTTGTCCTTTAAAAAAAGACCATTAAGTTAAAAAATCCTACAAAAGAAAACTTAGGCAAAAGTTAGTGCATAAAAGAAAAAAATTTTAAACTATGCTATGACTTGATCCTTTAAATTTAAGGGTATGTTGGCAAATAGTTTTGAATTATCAAGTTTAATCAAACCAATATAGACATTTAATTTCATCTGGGCCCTCTCTTAAAAAATGGAAAGTGTCCAAATCATATACTAAGTGATTATTCCAACTAAGGATTAGCCCCTTTGTGTGAGGATTGATTCCTTGTCATCCAAAGGTCTAATTTTCCAAATTTGGGTTTAAGTATCAATA
Source organism: Adansonia grandidieri (assembly GCA_038382065.1). NCBI lineage: Eukaryota > Viridiplantae > Streptophyta > Magnoliopsida > Malvales > Malvaceae > Adansonia > Adansonia grandidieri. The sequence goes on from JBBYHK010000013.1 coordinate 9,105,028, forward strand.
AGAGGTATAAATAATAATGAGTATTGATACTAGGAATCGATACTTATTTAAACAAAAATCAAATTATACTTTACAAGACTTTGGGGTATTAATATTAGTGGTGTTGTATTGATATGACTTTTGTAATATGCCGATGCAATATCAACGCCTACGTGGTATTTGTATTGATACTTTCTTAGAAAAATTTGAGAAATTGTAAAGGAAAATTTTTTTATAGGTATTTATACCATGAGGTGCTGAATTGTAAAATAATTTACAAACAAATTTTTAATTAGATATTTTACATGTAAATAAAATATTTTATACATTTTATTTTTATTTCACCAATTTATTCACACATGTTATAAATTTAATTGCCAACACTCTGAAACATGACCAAATTAAATTCTTTGATTTTATTTTCTTTGCTTTAATAATGGGTAAAAGACACTTACACCCCTAAAGTTTAGTAAGGTAGCCACTTCACCTAAATACTTTAGAGAATACCTCATTACCCCATTAGAAAAAAATTAAAATGATAATTTTATCCTTTTTAGCTTAGAGATAACCTACATACTTTTTATATTAATCCCTTTAGTTTAGAAATTACACCAACAAAATTACCTCATAATAGTGATTAAAAGTTGCAAGAGTGAGCCAACTAATCATAAATCCAATTCTAAGTTATTACTCGAACCTAATATTTAATTGAAATATTTGCATATTATATCTCAATATATTTTTATATTATTTACTTAGTGTCACGATCTACCCAACAACAGTTGGATTACTTGGATGGTAATGCATGTGACTTAAAATAGTGACAAGGATGCCTTTAGGATATCCCTTAATCAAGATTTGGATTTTGCATAATGATGTAAAAGTAGGAGGGTAAGATTATCTGACAAATTGCTTGTCCAACTAGTTTTGGCTGGCCGCCACAAAGTGACCAAAGACTTGGAGTCACCACCAATCATTTTGGGCTAGGCGTGATTGGATGCCTATTGAGACTGACATTTCGATTTACAAAACTTGAAACATTGATTTCATGGCCTAGAATGTCTAAAGATTCATCTAGTAGGTTTGAGAGTTAGTTATACGTGGAGAAAGATTAGCACTCCCATAATGCCCGAAATTATTACTTGCTAGTTATGTCTTACATGGTTTTTAGTTTTCTCGATTTTGACCTATCATTATTTTTGATATCATCCCCTTTCGTGCATGAATTTTATACAAAATAGTAAATCTTGCTTTTAAAGAAAATTTAAATCGCATATGCACCCTGAAAATGGTAAGGAACATAGAGATTTTTTGATAAAAATGATCTCTGGATTTAATTTTGAAAATCATATATTTTGTGTCAAGCACTAAAAAGATACTAACACAAAACATCGCTTTGTAATTTTTGGAAACAATTGCGAAGTATGAATGCAAATGGACACCATAAAAAAAACATATTAGTAAGACGAATAAGGAAGTAATAAATATTGCATAAAAATAAACATATAAAAAAGCATACAAAGGAAGGGACGATTAGAATGTATCTCATAGTTGTCTTTGATTATTAAAGAATAACAAAATGATAATTTTGAGATGCTTTTGGATTTGGTGTTCGCTTGAGGTGTTAAGAGAGAGATTTTAATTAAAGAGCTTGGGATATCCGAAAGAGAAAAAATTGAAATTTTGGGTAATGTTTGAAAAACAGAGTTAGAGTACCCCCTAAAAAAATTAGGGTTAGAGTATCCTCTAAGGGTACGAACTTTAGTTAATTTTGGAAAGTGGAGTGCTTTTGGTGAAAATATGGGATTTTAACTTAAAATTAGTAATTTTGAAATAAATAATAAGATTAAAGATTTTTCTTTTGGGCCTTAAACCAAGCTTACTCGAACTTGTGTTATGGCTCGTGACTCCATAAAGAGAGTTAATCGGATTCGCTGTAAGGTATTTGAATGGCTAACAAAGGTGGTTTGAACAAATTCAATTAATTCTCTCAAGGTCAAAAAAATAGGGGATAACATCATGCTATCCACTTTCCTAAGTTTATTCCAGGCTTGTCTAAAGGCTTCATGGGGCAAGTAAGATACCATTGGAAAGTTAACTCGACAAGGAATAACATAAAAATATCCCAAAAGTTCCAAAAAATCACTTTTTAGGTGGAATTAATTTTTGAAGTTGAATTTGACTTAGCATTGGTAGCAGAAGCAGGGGAAAATGTGTAGTAGACTTTGAAAAATCATCCTAGACTCGTTAGAATTGTTAAATCACAAACAATGCTTTTTTGGAAAAGGAATTTCTTGAACTTTTTAGGAAAAATATTTTAAAAATCTAAAAAAAAAATCTTTTAGTGGGCTGAATGGTCCAAATAGAATACGAATAATTGATTCTAGGGGTTCTAGATAGCAAAATTTGAAAAATCATAACCTTTTTATCTAGGCATATCCGGCAAATGAGGTACCATTGGTAAGTAATTTGAAGCCCTTGAAAAGTATTAAAAAATTTAAGAAAAATCATTTATGGTTTAAAAATAATTATTCAAGTTTATGGCTACAATGTTGTAGGGCAAAATAAGGAATTTTCTTGGTTTTTCGGGTTTCATAGAACTAGGCTCAGATTATGGATATCTAAATGTTTGTGACAAAAGGGTCAGTGATAGTGGCTTCATAAGCTCATTCACACAATGCTGGTGTCGTTTGGAATGATGGAACAACCTATTAACTAAGTCACTAGCAAAAGGTATTAGACCTTAGGATCAAAGCATAAAGACTTTAGGGCAAGTAAAAAGGATATTTTCTTCTGAAAATCAAAGTATTTGACCTCATTTAACCATGAATCCAAACATGGAAAGCTTGTTTTATCCCCAAGATTGGAGGACCAATTAGTACAAACATGAAATTATGTTAATCTCCATTTATTGAAGGTAAAATAGACCTAACTCAGTGGTTTTTTGGAAAACATTTTTTTTTGTTAGTGTCATAGAGACATTTTAACAAAGCCATGATGAGCTAAACATAGAAAAAACATTAAATATGAGTAAACATCTAAAATAACAAGGTATCTCACATTTAATCAATCTAAACATGCTATAAATGCATCAAAATCCATGGTCATACTCATAGCATACTAAGATGAACATGTAAAGATCAAATAAGCATGCGGAACTGAATGAAGCATAGCAAAAAATTTCATGAATAAGGGCTATTTTGATGGCAGACTCAAACATGTCATTTTTTTATCATCCAAGTATTATCAAGGCATCAGAAACATCACCAAAATCCTAGAACTATCACAATGAAGGCCACAATAATGCATGGACATCCTACAAGGTCATGGCAACATGTATGGCTCATTAAGATGATACAAATGATGAAAAACAAAAAAAATAAATAGAGAAGGGATGGAAAAATACCAAAGAGCTTTAAAACCCTAGCCTTACCTTTGAGAAAAAATAAGTTCAGCTTTAAGCTTACTTTTATCCTTTCTTTTGCATTGATTAGCAAGAAAAAGATGAAAAGAATAAGCTTTTGGTTCTAATATCAGTGGAAGAGAGTTTGAAAGGTGAACATGAAGGGAATTAGAGGTTTTAGGAAGGGTTAAAAGGGAGCTACATGAATAGTGAAAGAAAGTTTGTTTTGAGGCTAAGGTAATAATGTTATGTATCCTTTTGCTAAGCATGAAAAATTAGATTATAAAGGACCACATTTTAGCCTTCAAAATAACCTAATAAAGGTGGCGCTTAAGGTATTTAGCATGCACCATTTGATGAGTCATAGTACTAGAAGGTGTGGTTTCAACATTTCATTGGTTAATCTTGATTCTTGTGGACAAAGAAAGCCATGCATGAGTTGATCAAATGAGAAATCTTATCTTTCCCCTTCATTATATCAGATTTTCTCATGAAATGCCCTCATGCCAAGCTTAATGGACCTCTCCAAAATCTGTCAATCCAATGTTTAAGGCCTAAAAACTAAACCCACAGGATTTGTTTGAAATTATGTTTGATATTAAATGATTTTTTAGTCTAAGTCATGACCAAATTCGAGTTTTGATGCAAGAGAACAAGGGGAGGAAATGGCTTGAATCAGGCCAAAATAACATTAAGTATCGATATAATGTGTTTTGTATCAATTCATCTAGGCAAAAAACCCAAAATGTATTGATACTATGAACATGGTATCGATACAAAGCATGTTGTATCAATACCATCACTCTATATTGGTACTTGTTGGCCAAAAATCATGATTTTAGCTATGATATAAGCCTGTATCGATACAATTAACCCACGTATCAAGACAAGACCCCAAATATAATACAATATCTTCCTATATCGATACAAATAGAAAAATTTTAAAAATTTGATGATGTGGTGTCATAATATATCGAGATATGAACCTTAATATATGAGAGTAAATGACACTTTAAATTATTGTTAGGCCCCAACCTATTAGACAAATTGTTTATTTAAACTTTTTGCACTAAAATACGAGAGTGACTAGGTTAATGAGTTGCCATCGATCTTTTTTGGCTAGATGCGATTAGTCACCTATTAAAACCATTCACTAAATAGTTACAAAACTCAAAAGGAATGATTTTATGGTTTGCTTATACCAAAGATTTATAAGCTGGGCTCAGGATTCAGTTACACCACAAGTAAGGATTTAATTCCTCTTGTGATGCCCAAAACTTGGTACTAACTAATCACATGTATCCAAATTTGTTTTTCACGATTTCAATCATATACGTTCAATCATAATCCCCATTTTATTCATCAAAATCAAACAAATATCACACAAAATGTATCCCAGAACTCTTATCATGACTACCTAGAATTTACAGCCAATTTGGAGCAAAAAAAATTGAAAGGAAAAAAATCTATAGAAACATTTGACTCCAAAAAATTCTCACTAATTGACTCCATTCTCAATACTTATAATGTGAGCCACTAGAGACCTTTTATAAGACACCTAGACCTATTGACATACTAAACACGACTCCCAGAATCAATTCTGAGGCGTCCGAATGCCTTAGAATAGTGAACACTAAATTCGAAGAGACTTTAAAACAGGGGACAGATTTGAACTTTCAAGCTCTCTCAATTTATTCTATTTTATTCCTATCACGTAAAATAATCAAATCAAATTATAGTGAATGTCGACTCATATACTCCAACCTAAAAATACTAAAAAAATTCCAAAAAATTGTTTTGTCTATTACATAATTTTTTAATTCAATGCTACTGCGTCGCACAATATGTGCAACTAGCCTGCATTCTGGATTTTCTTCTTGATTCATTTGGAATATCCATTGGATGAGACATACATGTTTGGAAAGATTATTCATTCTATTTTTATTTAACAATATGAGAAAATACAAAAAATGATAGTCTCTATCAAAAAAAAGTTTGTAATATAGATCAGGTGCTAGAAAAGAGAGTTATGAAAACATCTTGCCTTCTAGGATTTTTTTTACACTCATCCAATCACAAAATCAAATGTTTCAAAAGCCTATTATGTAACCCAATCAATTAAGATTATGGAAAATATGAACAAAAATTCCTAAGGCCTATAATCTACTGAAAATATCATTTTATGAGACTACCATGCTTGACTGCAATAGTAACTCTATGCAATTTGTGATCATGAAGCCTTTTGTTAAATTTTTAAATCACATTTTTGGACATTTGAACATCCAACAACGAGACCAAATAGACTATATGAATGTCCTATGTGAGGAAACAACAAAGACTTTTAAGTGCCAAGACCTAAAATTATGTTTTTTGACATTGGCAATATGCTTCAAAATTATGCGAATGTTTTTACTTTTATCGTTTTTATTGATTATTATTTATTCCCAATAAGTGAGAGGCACACCAATGCCACTCCCTAGTGCACTATAACCATAAACTAAGTGACATTAAACGGTATAATTTGACTCACCTAAGCATCATATAATGACTCACATCAAGGCTCACCAAGTTTAGACTTAACAAAACATGTTTCCTTACATTTAGAAAATATTTTTATTTGCTCTTAATCAGCTCTAAATCAAGCTATTTTATTTAATATCCCCAAGTTACTTATAAAAAATATTATTAAACAAAATCAAACCTTGACTCACCTATTGATTAAGTGAACTGAAGCTTGCCTTTGGGGGACCTTTTGAGAAAACAATGTTTTTACACATCCTAAACACTCTAACATGCATTTTGTCAAACATGTAGAATATTAATCTATTGTTCTAGAACCTACTCATCCACAAGACCTATTCTAAAAACAAATTCAACATGGTCGAATGCTTTTAAACTAATTATGCTCATCTAAGTCATTAATGGCCGAATGCTTCTAAACTAATTATGCTCATCTAAGTCATTAATTCTCATCAAATTCTCACCATTTAACAATCAAACACAAGAAAACAAGCTTAGATTGAATTTGATCAATATGATTAACAATTAAAACATGCTTTTAAACATCTAAACTAAACAATTGAACAAGTAAACTTCTAAATTCATTCAATTAAGCATCAATTTCAACTTACCCATGTTTAGCTGAACTTAATTAATCTAAGTTTCATAAATTAAGCATCAATTATGTAAAGCACACTCAAGCACACTATGAACTCAAGGTGGTCGACCTGAATAGATAGTTTTTAGCTTATGTAAAGACTATATTAAGTTCAAGAACCTAGAGTTTCATCGTTTAGTAATAGATTTAAGTTCTATTTACTTAAATTTCAAATCACGCTACCTTAAATAAGCAAGATTATGCAAAATTAAATCAATTAAGCAGAGGATCAAACTAACCTAAGCTAGTGGAACCTAAGAACAAGATATTAGAGGTGTTTGATCGACTCAATAAGCTAGAGAATTTTGAATTCTTTAAGTAAACTTGATAGTTTTAGCTTAATATCATTAAATCCTTGCTCAACTAAGTTCAAATCACTAAAATCCCTTAAAATCATGTTGGTTGAAAGTTAGATTAAGTGAATCATCTTGCTCAAGCTAAGCTCATTTTCAAGTTGAATTTCAACAATTAATCATAGGATCATGCTTTAAACAACAAGAAATGAAAAAAAATAATAGCTCAAATCAAGATTAAAGTATGAGATCGTCATGAATTAAGTTGGTCAAATCAAGTAGAACATGAAAAACCTTCACCAGACATCATTAAGCATCAAGAAGTATGGATTAATCAAAATCCTGAAATTAAAATGAAATTAAAGAGAAAAGATAGAAATTATACCTACTCCAAGCTTAGAATTCTCCTAAAGATGATGAGAGCTTGAGAGAAGAATGGATATTCTAGATTTTCTAAAATTTTCTAAGTGTTTAAAAATTTGTTAACATATGGATAATCACCTTTAGTTATAGGCCTTAAAATTGGTGATTTAAGTTTAAATCTCCTTAGGGTGATCTTAGCTTAATCATTAACCTCTTAACAAACTTAAAGAAAATGATGTTAATACCTTTAATGAACGAATGATAAAAATTCACATATTTATTACGTGGGAAATCCGACCAAAGCGTTACTCTTACACTAATCTATGTACATTTTATGATATTTAATTCATCATGATTTGTCTGAAAAAATGCAATTGAATGTTCCATCTATAGTAAAAATGAGTCCTAATGGCTTTCTTTAAAAAATTAGATTTTTTTCTATCTTAAACTTTGCCCTAAGAAAATCTTAGTAATCTAAATTCCTAAGGTCTTGGCATGACCTGATCCAGATTACACCTTCTTGACGACCTAAAGTTTGTGTACAATTTCATTTTGGTGTAATCAATTTCGCAATCCAAGTTGTAAAACTCTTTCAATTTCAAGATCTAACTCTAGGCTAAAAAGTTGACATTTCTAGTTGACTTTTGCCATGATGTTGACTTTTGATTTCAACTTCTACAATAAGTCTATTTTTCATCCAAATATCATCAATAAATGCTTTTATCACCTTAACAGACATATACCGTTCAACTTTTGACATTCTCAAATTTTTTAGGCCCGGGTCTTGATTTTTCCAAATTCGACAACTATCTATGAAGTTGGACAATTAAGCTTAGATGCCTTATATGTTAAATTAAGCCGATGGAAAGTAACCAAAACCTTAGTCAAACCTTTCTATCATCTATAACTCATTTGAGAGGATTCAGACCTAAAAATATTTATTCAACCACTAAAATTAGAAAGAAGTTAATAAGGGCCTTGAACAAAATAGAATCTTTACACGTAGGGTCCTATATCAACACACAAAGTTTATGTATTAATACCTATATGTGAAGAAATGAATTTTTAATACCTTTGACTCTTTGAAAACTCACCTTAGTAAAAAATGATGGGGAACCAATCCATACTCCTCCAAATACCTCTAATGGTGTCTCAAATAATGACATCTAATGCCTTGGATGTTGGCCCAAACAAAATGAAATGTTTGCAGTTGCTCTTCTTTGGCTATTGTTGAGTGTCAAGGATAAGGCGAAGATAAATAAACAATAATTTTGTCCATGGCATATTAATGCCTTCTGTGTGCTTGCAAAAAGAAATATAATTAATGTTTTACCATGATGGATACAATCTATTAGCGGTGACTTTAACTAATAAGAAAATTTTAATAAGTTCTTGTAAGGTTTAACCTCCTCACTAGGCTTTTGGATTTTCTAAGGTTTGGCACCCTAGCTGATGTGGACTTTGAATCAATAAGTGCTCTACTCTTTGTGGACTAACTAAATTAGTGCCTAGCTCTTTGTGGATAGACTTGATTAGTGCTTAGCTCTTTATGGAAAGACTCAATAGTTGTCCAGCTCTTTGTGGACTGACTAAATTAGTGCCTAGCTCTTTGTGGACAGACTTAATTGGTGCTTAAATCTTTATGGACAAGCTCAACAAGCATCTAGCTCTTTGTAGACTAGCTTAATTGGTGCCAACTCTTTGTGCACAGACTCGATAGGTGCCCAGCTCTCTGTGGACTGCTTTAATAAGTGCCCAGCTCTTTATGGATGACTTGATTAGTGCCCAGCTTGTCATGGACAAACTCGATAGACATCTAACTCTTTGTAAATATACTTGATTGGTGCCTAAATCTTTGTGGAAAAACTCAATTAGTGCCCAGCCTTTTATGGATAGACTCGATAGGCATTTAGCTTTTTATGAACTGACTCAATTGGTGCCCAATCTTCGTGGACAAACTTAATTGGTGCCTTTGTGGACTAACTCGATAATTACCTAACTCTTTGTGGACAAACACAGTTAACGCCTAGCTTATTGTGGATAGACTTAATAGGCATCCAGCTCTTGACTTGACAAATGCTTAGCACTTTATGATCATACTCAAAAGTGTCCAACTTTTTATGGATTAACTTAAAAAGTACCTAGCTTTTTACAAATAGACTTGATTGATACCTAAATCTTTATGGATAGACTTGATAAGCATCAAGCTTTTTATGGATTGACTAGACAAGTGCCCAACTTTTTACGGATAGATTTGACTAATGCCCAACTCTTTATGGACTAACTCGATTGGTGCCTAGCTCTTTATGGATAGACTCAACAAGTGTCCAGTTATTTATGGACTGATTCGATTAGAGCCAAGCTTTTTGTGGATTGATTCTATTAGTGCCTAACTTTTTATGGATAGACTTGACAAGGTCTAACCTTTTGTGGACTAACTCGATAGGCGTCTAGCTCTTTGTAGATTGATTTGATACGTATCTAGCTATTTGTGCACTAACTTGATAGGGGTCAAATTTTTATAGACTAACTCGATTGGTGGCTAGCTTTTTATGGACTAAGAAAAAGGGTAGGCATCCAGCTCTTTGTGGACTAAAAAGATTAGCATCCAGCTCTTCGTGGACTAAAGAGATAAGTGGTTTCAGTTCATTGTGGACTAAAAAGATTGGCATCCAGTTATTCCTAAACTAAAAGGATAAACATCCAGCTCTTTTTGGACAAAAAGGATAGATGAGTTAGGATAATTTACCAAGATATTTTTTGATTTGTGAACTTACGGGGTCAAGGATTCTTGCTTAGGGTACCTCATGGTTCTTCAAAGGCAGAAATCAATACTTAGGGTTCTTTGCTAGATCAAAATTTTTAAAGTCAAGAAACCGTACTTGGAAGATTGTTAATTGTTTCTTTAATGATGCATGAGGATGCCAATACATGCTCGGATGATGCAAGAGTAATGATTTAAAAGCATAATCCGATATTAATTGTAGCATTTTAAGTTGCCTTCTATATAAGAATTTGATTGGGTGCCTTTTGTTTTGGGGTTTGCTAATCTTGCTCTTGATATTAAAAAGCTTGAATGGTTAAAGTTGTTTTTGAAAAAACGGTTCATGATTTGTAAAAAAAAGATCTCTATGCTCGATAAGCTCGTGTTTGAGATTCTTTTATTGACTAGATTTGGTAATAAATTTGATGAGCTAAGTTTTTATTTCACTAGAGAGGTTGCTTCTGGGAGTCTAGGTTGGCTAATTCAGATTTTGCGTGTTGATGAAAAAGGTCAGAAATGGCTAGTTTATCGCCATCTTTCGATTAAGTTTTGCTAAGGAGAAATTCTTTGAACGTGTTTAAAATGGAAAGATCTAACGAGTAAGACTGATTGTGGTTCTAAGGTTCATTCTTGGCTTTTAGATGTAAAAATTCTTCAAAGTAATAATAAGAAATCCTATTATCAGTTTTTTACATTTATCAAGCATTATTAACTAAATGATAAGCATGATGCAATATAAAATTCAAGTGTGACAAAAAATTTTGAAAGGGAAACAAGTAATTATATTTCATTCAAAAAGAAAAAGAGTATAATTTATAGGAAATTTTAAGGTACAAAGAGAGTTAGAGATAGACTTTTCTAGGCAATTGGTGCCTGTTGATGCTAATGACATGAATCCTTTACTAGGCTTTTTCGAAGACCTTTCTTAAATGATCAACATTTTTGGTATTGGTTGACCTTTGAGGAACCCTTTGGATTGCCCCATAATATGGTGATTGCATGAGTTTAGGTAGACACTACCTTTTCTCTTAAGGTCTATTAGGAGTAAAGTTTTATAGGCTAGGTTAAGGTAAGATAGGTAGGTTAGGTTATGACTTGGTATTTTAGTCAAGGAATGGTGGATAGGTTAAGCTAGTAGTTTGTGTGTAGCTGTGTTTGCTTTGGGTAAGGGTAAGCTTAGTTTACTTAAGTTGCTCTTTTGGGTTTTCAAATTAAGTAGGTTTGTTTACTTAGATGCCTTCTTGGGTTTTCATCCAAGGTTTTTTTGAATGTCATAGAAAAGCCTTTTTGGTAACTTTAGTTCAAACTGCTATGCGTTAGTCGAGTAGTGTTAAAGGTAGCTTAGCATACTGGTTGTTGTATGTTTAAGCCATTTTCTTGACTATTTTCTTAATGATTTTGTTGGTTGCTTCGATTACCTCATTCATTTTGGGTAGTACTACACTAAATTATGATGCTAAATTTTAAACTGACAATAAACTACTTTATTTTGTTTTTCAAGTTGCATGCATTATCTATGATGATCTTTTTAGGAAGTCCATCTGTGCAAATGATGTCCCTTTTCTCAAATTTGCACACAGCAGATTTGATGACATTGGTGTACTAGCCACTTTTACCCACTTGGTAAAACAATCAATTGTAACCAGAAGGAATCAGTGCCCATTGAAAGCTTTAGGAGTGATATGTTCAATCATATCCATGTCCCAAATAGAGAAAAGCCATGGGATTGTCATAATGTTAGAGGTGATAGTGGGACATGAATTTTGTTTGCTTAGATTTAGCACTTGTGACTTTCTAGGCATAGTCAATGCAGTCTTTTTCAAAGGTTAAGTAAAAATAACCCGATTTCATGATCTACTTTGTCATTTGGTGTCTAATGGCTTGCATAACATAGATTCTCTTATGAACTTCTTTCAAGATTCTTTTAGCATTGGGAGCATCCACACATCGGATTAATACTTAATCCCAGTCTTTCTTGTATTAAAGCCCACTATCTAGAATAAAACTTGTTGCCATTCTTCGAATGGTTGTCTTATCAGTTTCAATAATTTTTGTGGGAAACTATTAGTCTTTAACATACTAGAGAGTATCATGATACCTTCATAGTCTATCTATCTCTTCTTTTATACTGTGGTGGTGTGCCAAAGTTTCATGGATGCTCATCTGAATAGGCATGACCTTTAACTCTAGGTTTGCTTTATAGAGGCCAACGTTGCCAAGGCATTAACCAATTGGTTTTTCTCCTAAGGTAAATATTGGAAGTTGATTTTATCAAATTCTTAAGTTTAGCTTCTTATTTGAACTAGCTTAGCATCTTAAGTCTTTCATTCTTTTCAAAATTGATAGATTACCAGCACTGAATCTCCAAATGCTTGCAGAGTCCAATACCCCTTTTGATGCAACTTATTTGGCTATGTTATTGGTACAATTAAAGTTCAATTGTTAGTGAAAGGGTAGCAGTTTCCATCTGTGAAATCAGAATTACCTTGATTCCATGTTCTAAGGCATTTAAAGCTCCATCAAAGTACATTTTCTAGGATTGACCACAATCAGAGTCATCTTTTTCTTTGGATATACATATTAGGTCTTTATCTGAGAACTCAAAATCCAGTGGTTCACAATCAGCCGCTACTTGACTTGCCAAGAAGTCAGCTATTGCACTGCCCTTAATGGCTTTCTGGTTTAAGTAAGCAATATCGTACACTGAAAGCAAGACTCCCAACTAGGCAAGGGCCTTGTATAAGTATTTGATTGGATCGAGCTTGGCGATTATCCATGTGGTGTGGTATAACATGTATTGCCTTAACGTCTAAGTTGTCCAAGCTAGAGTACAACATAGTTTCTCCAATGTAAAGTAGTTATTTTCCCACTCCATGAATTTCTTGCTTAAGTAGTAGATAGCTTGATCCTTTTTACCTGACTCATCATGTCGACCTAATAGAGAGCCTATAAACTTGTCAAAAATTGATAGATACAGGATTCAAGGTTAACCAAGCACTAATAGTGCTAACACTGATAGGTTGGATAGCTAAGTTTGATTTTGTTAAAGGCTTTTTAGCATTCGTTATTGTTATCTCAAGCAAAAGATTGAACTAAAAAGGTGGTGAATTGGTTCTTATAAAAACTTGATAAATTTAAAGTAAATTGAAGATTAAAAATAAGTTAAGGGTAAGAAAAACAAACAACTAATGTATAGAGGTTTGGTCCTTAAACTTGGCACCTACATCCTTTCTTCTTGTTTCTTTCTTACCAAGGTGATTCCTATAATTCACTAAACAAATTGTTACCTTTAAGGCTAAGGTATAACCTTACACCACTATCTTTTAAGGCTTACATATAACTTTTCAATCCCTTTGAGAATTCTACCCCAAATTTTTAAACATTTTCACTTATTTTCACATAACCCCTTTTGTGATATGAATGAAGTATTTTGCAAACAAGTTAAACCTTTAGTAGGTAGATGTTTGCTAAAATTTAAGTACAAGATGAATGAGATACAAATAGGCTTGAAGAGTATAAGTTTGATACAAGTAAAAAAAAGAAGAATTTAAAGATTTTTGAGCTTTTATTGTTCAATGATTCAATGATTTTTGTATCTCTCATTCTTTAACTGTTGGGAACCTCCATTTATAGTGGAAATTGATTCACATACATTGGGCATTTAATGTGGTGGTTGGAGAGCCATTGTAGCCTTCATAAATGCTTATTTCCATTCAGACCCATGCTATAGTTCAATACAGGAATAAAAAAAGTGATCGTTACAGCCTATTGTATCAATACAAGGAGCTGAGTATCGATACTAAGCAAGCTGTATCGATATAGACACACTTGTATCGATGCATTTGAGGGTTTTAGCCTAACCTTGGCTACTGCTAAACCTTTATCAATATACATGGGGTAAGTCGATGACAAGCAGGCTGTATCGATCTGTATCGATACCAAGCAGGTTGTATCGATCAGACACACTTGTATCGATACACTTGCGAGTTTCAGCCAAACCTTGGCTACTATCAAGCCTTGTATCGATACACATGGGGTGAGTATTGATACCAAGTAGGCTATATCGATACTGACACACTTGTATCGATACATTTAAGGGTTTTAACCATAGTATCAATACATTTATTCTTTGTATCAATATAAACCTTCAAAATCATTTGTAAAATGATTTTTTTGACTCAAAACATATCTCAAAAAATATTCTAAGTATAAATATACATTTTGGAGCATATATATTTTTTGACAAACTACAAACTTAGTACTTTTCAAAATGTTTTTTAATTTGAATACAAATACCAAGTTAAGTATTAATTTAGCTTAATTTGTTTGTTATATCAAAACTGAAATCAAAGTTAACAATCTCCCCCTTTTTGACATAACAAAACTTAAGATAAATTTGCTTGTTTTTTAGATTAACGAAAAACAACTCCTCCTTAATAAAGCAATGGTTTTTAAAAGTTTTAATTTGAGTGAATCGGGTCTTTTAAAGCTTCAACATTTTAGATTGATAATTTTGCCCAAGATTAAAAATCAAGCCAATGTTCAATATTAACATGTTATTTAGGTTCTAACAAAGTAATATAATCATGATCAATGTGCATAATAAATTCATGGAAAACATCTATAGCAACATATTACAAATTTATGGCATTTCTCCCTTTTTTTGTTATACCAAAATAGAATGTAAAGATGAGTAATGCAAAACAATAGAGGAAATGCAATTAGAGTAGGCACAAGCAAAGACGAACTCATTAAGGATAAGATGTTAAATATATTTAACAAAGTAAGCAAAGGATGTTCAAAGGAATGCAAAACATAAAGTAGGCAGAGAATCATAATCCTAAAAACATAAGAGATATCTTAAAATGATATTCTAAAAACATAAGAGATATCCTAAAAACATAAAGATGTTCAAACGAGCCTAATTGAACTAAACATCATCAGTCGGAGGATCCTCGATGGGTGGAGAAGTAGGCGGAAAGGCATGAGAAAAAGCAGTCGAAAAAGCATGAAACTGCTCCGTTAAAGCTCGATGACTATGCTCAAGACTAGAAAGACAAACATCGATAGTGTCAAAACGATGATCAAATCATCCCTCCTATGAATCAAGACGGCCCATAATAGAAGCGTACATAGTATGAATGTCCATGGCCATGGATGATGAGGTAGTCAGAGCTGGAGATGGGGAGGCTCATCATGTTCTGTATCATCATGATCATCGAGAGTGAGAACATGCGGTTGCTCAAGCGGTGGTTGTCAATGAGCTTTAGGAACGAAGTCGATGCCTTGAATTTTATACCCGACAAGGCCCATGGATTTACGACCAATGTAATGATAAGTTGTTACCATAATCCCAGAGTCGCATGAAAGATCGAGACCTTGGGTGTTCAAGTAGTAACTCAAGGCCATGTCGTAGAGAAGGCTATGACAACCATAAACGCAAAGAACAAGGTCCATGAATATGAAATGGGCTAAGTTCAGACGATTCTCAATTTGAATCATATGAAGCCATCAATAGTTCACGTCACCAATCAAGGTATGTTCAGTACCGTATGGACGAAACATATGTGAGATGATTAAATGGAGTAAGCAATCAATCGAAGGAAAGAGTGTGGCTTTGTTGTTCATTCAGAGTGTGCAAGGTGATGAAAGTTGAACCTTTATGGATTATGCCTTCATTCAAAAAATTGAAGGTAGACATGAAAGAAATCAACAAGATCCTATCTTAAAAGAAAGAACCGAATAGCAATGACATGATTGTGATCATCAATAATAAAAGAGGCATTACTGAAGAAGGCATGGACAAGATTTTCACAAACCAGAACATTTAGAGAAAGAAATTTAGTCTATCCGAAGGTTTTAAAAATCTGAAGGTAAGGATAACTAATAGACTGAAGAAAGGGAAAGTCGATGACTCGACATTGTTGGATGGGCATCTGTCATAGATGGTGGTGAACTGCTCATAAGCTCGTGCATCACGAAAACATAAGTCAAAGAATGACTGATTTTGGCCGAAGATGGTTGACAAGCGGAAAAGGTGAAGGCATGCGTGACGGGACCTTGGCGATGAGCTATTTGTTTCGTTTTGGGAGTCACGATTGTGTTGGAAAATGGTTGAGGACTTTAGTTGAGTAGGTGGTGGCATGATAGAATTTGATGGTGGTTCGGACAGGTGGAAGAGCGGAGTAATGTTGGTGAAGTGTTTGATTTGATTTAGTGGGTTTCAGATGAGGTGGGATTGGGTTTCGATGATGTTTGTCGATGGTGGTCACAGAACAGATCGAGTAAGTCGAGTGGGTAAAGTGCTAAAGACAGGTTGGTTAGGGAAAATAGTTGAGCAAGTGGTAGGTGGTAAGCTTTAGTGGCAATTGGTGTGATGTATTGAGTAAATCTGCAACCAACCATAACAATCGAAGTGGGGAAAGGCTTAGGAATAAGAAAACATTCAAAATTTAGGAAAAAATTTAATGGAGTTAGAAAGGGATGTGGTAAGGGTTAGGGTGATGGAAGGTTTAATCGTTGATGTTTTGGATGATAATGGTTGATTTTCAAATGGTTTTGGGTAAATGCGATGAATTTAATCGGTTTATGGATCAAAGATTATGAGAAAAATGTGATGATGGTGAGATTTGATGATTGAAGGTTGAGTGAGGGAGAGAATGGCATGGGTGAGGATGAATAGTGCTCGACATAATGAGTATTTTGCACACGAGGAGTCCTAACTTAACAGTGAGCATTGATACGAAGAGGCAATATCGATACAAAGAACATTTCTAGGTTTTGTATCGATATAAGGAATTGGTCTCAAGACTTAGAACAAATTGATTTGTATCGATACAGACTGGGGAGTATCGATACTTGGAGTCAGGTATCGATACAAAGAACAAGTTTGGGTTTGTATCGATACAATGGAAGCTAGTTTTTCAATATAGGGAAGAAGAATGTGCAGGGATTGATGCATATAGCCTAGTATTGGGTCATTTCCTTTAAGATGGCATCAAATTAGAAATATTTTTGACCTAATTGTCCTTTATAAAACATTTGAAAATGCAACTTGGACCAAAATCGAAATCATTTAGCATGAATAATTCAAAATTTAATCAAGAGATAACAAAATTATCCAAGAATAAGAAAGTCATACAAGTGAACATCATCAAACAAGTAACTGTGTAAAGCTAACTTCTCAAACTAGGCATGATGCCAACAATATTTAAGGCAAAGTGTTGGGATTGGATCAAATTATGAATTTAAGGTGCATTCATTAAGCCAATTTCTCTTCTAATTGTGAAAAATCTATCCTTGTCAAGTGGTTTAGTGAAAATATCAGCTAGTTGATCAAGGTATCAACGAATTCAAGCACGATATCACCTTTTTGCACATGATCTCTAATAAAGTGATGACTAATTTCTATGTGCTTGGTTTTAGAGTGTTGAATTCAATTTTTGGTTAGACAAATGGCACTAATATTGTCACATTTAACTAGAATATGATCCATGGTAATGCCAAAATCCTCCATGTTGTTTCATCCATAAAATTTGGGCACAACAGCTTCTCGCGGATATGTATTTCACTTCAGTTGTGGATAAAGCAACACTATTTTGTTTCTTGGAGAACCATGATAGGAACATATTGCCAAAAAATTGACAAATACCGAAAGTGCTTTTCCTATCAATTTTACATCCACCAAAATTTGCATCAGAGTAAGCATGTAAGATAAGAAATGATTCTTTTGGATACCATAAGCCTAGATTAGGAGTGTCTCTAAGATATCTAAAGATTCTGTTCATGGCAACTAAATGTGACTCCCTTGGTGATGACTGGTATCTAGCACACAAGCATACACTAAACATTATATTAGTCTACTTGCGGAAGATATAGCAATGAACCTATCATAGACCTATAAAGTTTAGAGTCAACAATTTTACCTCCTTCATCCTTTTCAAGCTTTGTTGAAGTACTCATAGGTGTGGAACAAGGCTTTGCTTCATCCATTTTGAACCTCTTGAGTAATTCCTTGGTGTACTTTGCTTGATTGATGAAGATGCCATCTTTAGTTTGTTTAATTTGTAGCCCCAAGAAGAATGTTAATTCTCCCATCATGCTCATCTTGAACTCACCTTGCATTAACTTAGAAAATTCTTGACAAAAAGATTCATTAGTAGCACCAAAGATAATGTCATCAATATAAACTTGAATCACTAAAATGTCCTTATTTTTAACTTTTATAAATAGAGTTTTATCAACATTGCCTCTATTAAAACCTTTTTCAATTAAAAATTTTGAGAGTCTCTCATACCATGCCCTAGGTGCTTGCTTTAGTTCATACAAAGCTTTTGAAAGTTTAAAAACATGGCCGAGAAAATGTAGATTTTCAAAACTGGGAGATTGCTCTAGGTGCTTGCTTTAGTTCATACAAAGCTTTTGAAAGTTTAAAAACATGGTCGGGAAAATGAGGATTTTTAAAACCGGGAGGTTGCTCAACATAAACTTCCTCATTAATGAAACCATTTAAAAAGGCACTTTTTACATCCATTTGATACAACTTGAAATTGTTAAAGCATGCAAAAGCTAGAAATACTCTAATGGCCTTTAGTCTAGCTATGTGGGCATAAGTTTCATCATAATCAATTCCTTCTTCTTGACTATATCCTTAGCTACTAATCTAGCATTATTTCTAACTATTGTTCCATTCTTATCATTTTTGTTCCTAATAACCCATTTAGTACCTACGATGGGATAATTACTAGGTCTCTCTACTAAATTCCAAACTTTGCTCCTTTCAAATTGGTTTAACTCCTCTTGCATAGCCATGATTCAATTATCATCTTTTATAGCCTAATCTAAATTCTTGGGTTCAATTTATGAAAGAAAAGCTACGTAATTGCATGTATTTCTAAGAGATGATCTAGTTCTTACCCTTTGCTTAGGATCACTAAGTATCTCACCTTCTTTGACATAAGTTAACTCTCTAGGATGATTTCTTTCCCTTTCTACTTGAGTTGGGTCATGTAGTTATTCCTCTTTTAGAGCTTCTTAATTTTGCATTACTTGTCTTTGCTCCTTATTTGATGTTTGTTCTTGGTAAATCTAGACATCATCATTATCAAAAGACACCTTTCTAAAGGTTGAGTTAGCTTCATCAAATATAACATGTTTTAGCTCTTCAACAACCAAAGTTCTCTTATTAAATACTCTGTAAGCTTTGGAATTTGTTGAATAACCAGGAAAAATTTTTTCGTTACTTTTTGCATCAAATTTACTAAGATTATCCTTTCCATTATTTAGTATAAAACATTTGCATCCAAAAGGATGAAAATAGCTAATGTTAGGTTTTCTTCCTTTAAAAAGTTCATATGAAGTTTTCTTTAAGATTGGCCTAACAATAGCTCTATTTATAATATAGCAAAAAGTGTTAATGGCTTCCGCCCAAAAATAACTTGGTAAATTGTTTTTACAAAGCATGGTTCTAGTCATTTCTTCCAAGGTTGTATTTTTTTGTTCAACAACTTCATTTTGTTGAGTAGTTCTAGGTGTTGAGAAATTATGGCTAATACTATTTTCATTACAAAATTTATCGAAATTAAGAGTTTTAAATTCTTTTCCATGATCACTTCTTACACTTGAAATAGAATAACCTTTTTCATTTTGGATAATTTTGCAAAAA
>JBBYHK010000013.1:9124750-9245766 GCA_038382065.1 Adansonia grandidieri
CAACCATCTTTTCTAAACTCAATAATCACATATTCACATTTCATTTAACACAAATTAGCACCATTACATGATAAAATCACAAAAATAAGCACATAAACATGTAATTTCACCATGATAACAAGAAAATACTAAAAGAAATAAAATATGTATGAACATATATGTGATAAACACAACAGCAAAACCAACATCATATCAACATAAACATGATTCATGAAGAAAAATAATTTACTAACAAGAAAAAAAAAGAGCAAAAAATAGAATAAAATCAAGGAAATTAGTTCATGGCCATTATGCTTAATCTTTCAACATGGATTAAAAAAAATCCATGAACTTAAGCATATTTTTGGCTCACCAAAAAGAAAAAAAATTGTATCAAACGAACAAAAATTCAAAGATTAAAGTAGAGATTTACATTAACAAAGCTTTGAAATCTTTTTTTTTCATATTTTTTTAGCTCTTTTTTTTTTTTCTAAAAACTCTCTCTATTTTTTTTCTAAGCTAAAAAGCTTGAAGAAAACATCCTCCCCCATTTATAGGGTAGGATGATTCGGCCAAGGAGGATGAAAATCCTCCTTGGCCGAAATTCCATGCCTTTTACATGGATTTTCTTTTTGTTTTTTTAATTTTTTATTATTTTTTTATTTCTTTTGATGTTAAGTTTACTTGTTAGGTTGGACAAAGTAATAAATATTGTCATAAGCCCATGCTTTTCCATCTTTTCATACAAGCCACCCTACCTATTGTCATGATTATGCTAATTTAGGTGAAATGATGGTTTTAGTTAATTTGATGGAATTAGTTGGAATGAAACTAAATTAGTTGGAAAAGGGTTTAATTCCAACCAAGTTATATTTCATGTAACTAAATTGGAAAAATTAGAGCAAAATAAAATTATAAATTTACAAAAAAAAAAAAAAAAAAAACTATTGGAAGTAAATAAATTAATTAATCAAATTGCAAGAAAATCCTAATTGAAAGTTCTATTTGAAAAAAAAATTAAAAAAAGGTTCAAAAATAAATGAATTCTCATGATAAATCCAAAGAAGAATTTAATCATGTAGAAATTCTAATTAAAACCCCATAAAAATTAATAAAAGAAAATTTAATCATTGATATAAAATTAAAAAGAAAAAGATTAGTGGGTTTGTTAGGAAATTGGTAATTAAAATGGGCTTGCTAGGCCTTTAGGGAATGAAATGGGCTTAATGAAAAATCAAGAATGGGCTTGGTAGAATTATTGGGCTCATTGGGCTTAGTCGTAGAATTTAAAGTTTTTTTAGGGGCCGGATGAAATTAAGTGTCTACAAGAGGCTATGTCATCTCCGAAAGCACCATTATAGAAAAAGGACGTTAATAGTGCAATAGAGTCCATCATGCAAAATCATACATAGGAACAAGTGGATCTTCCTTACAGGCATAAGCCTTTGGGATCCAAATGGATATTTAAGAAGAAGATGAAGGTTGATAGATCTATAGATAAGTATAAAGCCTGACTTGTAATAAAGGGATACAAGCAAAAGAAAGGGCTTGATTACTTCCAAACATACTCACCAGTTACGTGAATAAGATCCATCAAATGTTAATAGCTATAATAGCTCTTAACAATATCGAGATAAACCAAATGGATGTTGAGATGGCTTTCCCAAATGGAAAGCTAGATAAAGAAATCTAAATGGAACAACTGAAAGGGTAAGGTTTCAGGATAGGAAAGGAAGGTATGCAAGCTTGTTAAATCATTATATGGTTTAAAACAAGCACCAAAACAATGGCATCAAAAATTTGACAACATGATGTTGCCAAATGGGTTTCGTATTAATGAATGCAATAAATGTGTATACATAAAAGAACCCATAAAGGGTATGTTATTGTTTGTCTATATGTAGACAACATGCTGATCAGAGACAGTAATGGTGAGATAATCAGAGCCACCAAAGCATGGTTGACTAGTAAATTTGACATGAAAGATATGGGTTTAGCAGATGTAATTTTAAGAATTAAAATTTCTAAATTACAAGATAGTTCGGTGTTGATTCAAGATCATTATGTGAATAAGATCCTTGAGAAATTCAATAAGAATGACACCAATGTGGCTAAAACACACATAGATGTTAATTGATATCTAACAAATAATATTAGTGATGTAATGTCTCAGGTATAATATTCGCAACTAATTAGTAGTCTAATGTATCTTATGAATTACATAAGACCAGATATAGCTTACTTAGTAAGTAAACTAAGTAGATACAAAAATAATCTTGGACAGGATCATTGGAAAGCCATCGTGAGGATAATCAGATATTTGAGATATACCTCAAAGTATGGATTACATTATATGAGATATCCAAATGTACTTGAAGGATACAACGATGCAATTAGATATCTAATACTGTAGACTTGGAATCCATCAATGGATATGTCTTTACTATTAGAAGAGTTGCAATATCATGGAAATCTTTTAAGCAAAATGTATAGCAAGATCCACTATTGAATCTAAATCCATAGATTTGGATAAAGCTAGTGAAGAAGAGGAATGGCTTCAAAACTTCTTAGAAGATATTCCAAGCAATATGTATACATTGTGATTGCCAATCTGTATTTGGTAGGGCATAGAAATAGTTTGTATAATGATAAGTCTCGACATATTCATCAAAGACATAATACAACAAGGCAATTGCTCTCAAATGGAATTATCTTTATTGATTATGTGAAATCAAGGGATAATATTGTGGTTAAAGATCCCAAGATCTAGGTTCAAAGGGACAACTAAATTATGCTAACTTAGTGAGAGCACAGAAAGAGCTTAAACACTTTTACACATTCCTACGATGAATCAATGCTGCTTGCAAAAAAGTTAAGTTAAGCTGTACTTTTAATGATTCTTACAGCTTGACAAGATCAAGTGGGGTATGGCAAGATACCAAGAAATCAAACGTGGCCATTTTCTATGAGAATTGAGGAGGCTAAATTCTCTAAAGCATTCTCTAAAACTAGGACGTGTTCAGGGCCAAAATAAACACAATAGTAAAAACCAAGCATGTTCGAAAAGGGATTGTGTGACACTTATTGTCTAGGTTTACATGAAAGGTTGAATAGCTCAAGACATTAAGTTCAGTAGTTAGCCTAGTAAATCCGATAGTTGTCACTTTGGAAGGTTCAAGGCCAAAAGCTACTTATCCAAATGCAATAACTCCTCAAAGGTATTCTCTCTTATTTCGAATTTGTTTATCATTTTAATCAGACAATTTCCATTCATTTAAGGGATTGTTGGATATCAATGACATTATAATAGTGTATAAATACAAAATATGTATGTATATGAAGTTGTCGTTTAATAGTTGTATCAAGATACACAGTGTAAATTTAATTTATACGATTAATATCCGAGGTGAATGAGAAATTGTTCTCAAATTGCCCGCTTTAAGAGCAAGCAAATGTTGACTCATTGTCTAATAAAACAATTTCTTAACAGTTTTGAGCATTAATTTTTATCTGAACTGTTTCTTAGTCAATATTACAAACGTTTCTTTTTGTTCTAATTTTAAAACACTTTTTTCTCCAAACTGGCTCTTTTAATAATTTCTTAACATTTGTTTTAATCTTTATATGATGATGAACTTAATGTTTGCTTTTAAACTTTATATGATGATGAAACTGATTCCAATTAAAGAGGGGAAAAAAACCAATCAACTTTTATCCACTTTGTGCAGTATTTTTTTGAAAGAAAACTGTATCATTCTTTTGGTTCATCATGTTATCGTTTAAAAGTGCTATTGAACGGTAACGAGATCGAGGAGGTGTAGGAGACATATTGCAAAATCTATAGAGCACATTTGGGCAAGCAAGAAATGTCTTAAGATTAGAGGTTGCAACCTTGACTTGGTCAGACTTCATTTGTCAAATTTTTTCAGTAAAGTAATATCTCGAGTAATCTATTTTGTAATATTCACTTTAATTCAAAGCAGTGTTGTTTTAACGATTTTTTCTTTTGCAGTATTTTAGTCTCTTAGAGAGGTTAATCTCTAACATAAATAAGCTAAGCTCATGCTTTACAAGCTTGACATTAAGAGCTCATGAATAGCTCACGTGTGTGTATATATATATATATATTTATATTTCTTTATTTATTAATTTAGTTATAGATAATAAATAATTGATTTACTATTATTGCTTAGTAGATTGTAATTCTAACTAGAGAATTAAAATTTTATATATTGTTATTCACTGCTTTCCTAATTCCAATTTTCAAGAAGTTCCTTCAAATTTTTAGCATAAAAATGTCTACCAAATACTAAATTAATAAATTTAAAAAATATTTCAAAGAGAGATTTGATGAAGGGAAAGAAAATAATCAAACTATAAACAAGCTAAGTAAGCCTAGCTCAAGCTTTATATTTTTAAACAAGCCGAGTCCAAACTTTAAATTTGACTTGTTTAAATAAATGAGTCAAGCTTGAGTGGCCTTTTTTTTTCACAAGCCAAGCCTGAGTTTCAAGTGTTCAGCTTGGCTCCGCCAATTTACATGCCCAGTAAATAATTTGATTTTTATTCATTTTTCAAGATAAATAAATGATTATGAACAAAATTTTAAGATTCGTTTATCAAACGAGTTGAACTCAAACAAAGTATGTTCAATTCATTTATGTTCATGAATAAACTCATATGTGAATAGTTTAAAACTCATTTAACAGACCGTTTGAACCAATAACTTTGATTATTATTCAATTATAATATTATTAATATTAATTATAAATTAATATTAATATTAATATTAATATTAAATATTAAATATTATCTGTAATTTATTTATATATAATTGATTATATTGTTTTTATTGTTTTACATTTAATAATAACTTAAATTTAATATTATTAGGATTTTATTATCTTATATTTACTAATAACCTAAATTTGACTTATTTGTTTATTTGATTAAATCTATTTATTTATTTGTCATGAATACATCTTTTGTCTGTTCACGAATATTTTCAATTATATATTCATAAACATGTTTAGTTAATATTCACAAACAAGTTCTTAATTAAACAAATTGACTTTAAACTCATGATCCAAATTCAAACACAATTTTTAAAACTTTAAACGAGCAAGAATTGAACGCAAATACGTTCTAAAAAAAAAAAGGAAAAGAACAGGAAGATATATTTGTTTGCTCAAGTCCAGGTTATTCATGGTCTAACAAGAGAGAAACAAAAGGAAAGAGGAAAGAAAAAATAGGAAAGAGAGAATGGAATGAAATGAAAGAAAGAATGAAAGCATAAATATTCATATTTATTATTGTTTAGTAAAATAAAAATAAACAGAAATATAAAGGGCACAAACAATAAATCAAAACCATTTCATCTAAATATATAGTTGTTGTAATTATTTTATTTGTTTTTCATTTGTTTTAACTATTTTTATAAAATAAAAATAAATAAATATAAAAAATTATACAACTAGAAATAAATGGAAAAAATTATACATTAGTTAAAATAATTAGTAAAAATACAACGCTCATAATATATAATAAGAAAAACCAACACCGTAATCTCTATATATGAAATATTATATTTAAATGATTTTTTTAATTTCAGTAGTTTAAAATATTTCATCTGTGAATTAAATTTTATTGGTTTCTATATTAAAATAATCTTAAATATATTAAAAACAATAAAAAATTTGATGAAAAACAATCCATGCCTGTATAACGGGGCTATTTCTGCAATATTATTTTCTAACCGTGTATGGAATTTGTCGTTGTTTTTGTTGGTGTTGAAGTCAAGTACCGACATATCAGTCATACCACTTCGGTTAGAAGTTTTCCTATGCCGAAGGAAATAAAATCACTAATTAACAACTATTGTCAAAAATCCAAGGCTTTAAGGACCTGTTATTTATATATGAGGGCTCGTAGTTTAACATATTCTCTAAAATGATTGGTAAGTTCCTTAGGTTTTATTTGAATCAGATATATATAACTTTTTTAAATATTTGAATATGCATTCGTTAACTTTATTTAAAATTGAAGTTTGTTTATTATTCACTTACTATCCAAATATTGCTATTCAAATTCGTATTCGATTTAAAAAATATTCGTTGGATATCTGAATCAGTTAAGTATATGAATTTTTTAAATATTTTGAAAAAGGATAAAATATAAAGTTAAATAAGAACTAAGTATGTAAATGGATATCGAACTTAATTTATGAATTTGGGTATTTGCATAAATAAAGTGGACTAAGATAATGAATTTATATATCTAACAATATTTGAACTAAAATTAAAGTGGATTTAGATAATAAATATCTAAAGATTCATATTTCAATTCGTTGCGGATGTAAATCTAATTTCTAAATTAGTAAATTATCTAAATTCGTAATATTAGAATATGAAAAAAAATGGATCAGATAATGCATAATCCAATTTCATTCCTAATTTGAATAGATGGGGAGATTAATTTTAAAGAGATTGAAAATAATTATCACAATAAAATTAATTACTATAATAATAAAATTAAATATTGCAAAAGTGAAAATAAAATTAACAATTGTATTTGGATTGAAAAAAAGTAAAATGAAAAAACAAAATAATCATAAAGACATGGAAAATTGACATTAAATTAAAATTTATATAATAAAATTTATAGCATATTTAAATATTAAAAATTATAAAATATTGAAATATTGAAATATTTAATATTTAAGAAAATAAAACGTTGAATAATTACAAATATTATTTAGTAAAATAAAATTAAACATATAAAACATAAAACAAAATAAACTAATTTAAATATAAATACAAGATAATTCAAAATTTAAAAACAAAAAAAAAAAAACAAAAAGATTGAGAGATATTATAAGAATAAAAAACTGAATAGTGAGAATAATATGGTCAACGGTCCAATGCAATGAATCGCTGAACCGTTCCCTCTCCCGCCTAAAATCAAGTGTCCATTCCATTGATCAAACAGTGATCCGATCTCATGCAAATTTGGCTTGGATTCAAAGGGAATCCTAATTATATTATTAACATTTTTCAAAAAATTATTGTTTTTCAGAATTTTCTTTTCTTTTTATTGAATTAGTCATCGGCCAGATGCTACAACACAATTTGTGAGAAGAGTCAACTCATTTTGACGGTCTTTCCATTGGTGTATTGAATGCTGTTTCGTATGATAAATTAAGGAACATTAAAGAATAGAATTTGTTTAATCAGAGTGTATTAACATTGAATTGATTAAACATTATTTAATTACTAATTTTAAAATTTTTTTTTTTAATATTACATTTCATTAGATAATCCAAAAGTGAGTAATATATTCTTAAAGAAATATGGAACTAAAAGAAATTATTAATTAGATGTTTAATATTTTTAATACCATTTTTAACCTATACCATCAAACACTGATTAATATTTTATTAAAATAAATATCGTTTAGGTGCTAAGAGATCATATATAAGTAAGAAATTCACTGATGCAAACAAATGATTAAAAATTTGATACAGGAAATCTTAAATACGCTCTTTGCTTCAATTGGAGAACAAGATGTGCATGTGGTCAAAGAGTTGAAATTTCGCTAGCGGCTAGCAAGGTAATTTCGCTACAAAGACTTCAAAAGTCAAGATTGAAGTTATATATATATACGTTTGAATTGTATATTGTTTTTTTTATTGCTAATATGGTTAGGACTATCTTCTAGATTTTGTTTGAACCACTTAATCTTTTTCTGAGGTAATTTTATGAACACGTTTCCTTACATCAATTTCTATATTCATGATTTTATTTTTGAAATATTCTTTATAAAAATTTAATGCACGGAATCTTGAATACGCTATTTGCTTTAATCGGAGAACAAGATGTTCTCGAAGAGTTGAAATTTCGCCAGCAACTACGTAATTTCGCTACAAAGACTTCAAAAGTCAATACTGAAGTTTTTTTTTTTTTTTTTTTTTTTAGTGTTTGAATTGTATATTGTATTTACTATTGGTAATACGTTTAGGATTATTTTCTAAATTTTATTTGAACCACTTAATCTTTTTCTCAAATAATTGGAGATGAAATATATATAGAGAGAGAGGAGCATTTTAGTTTATTATTAAAAATATATATTATATGCATGCACCTATAAATATGCCTCAAGTATATGTATATATGTTTTATATGCAAAAATAAAATTTCAAAATTACAAGTATTTAATATCCAAAATTTTAAGACATAGATAAAATAAATATAAAAAATATAATAACGTATTATTAATTAGGTTCAATGCCCTAATTTGATAAATATATTAAATTGTGATTGAAATTATAAAATAAAATAAATGATCATGACTAGAAGTCGTATTAGAAATTAGTTAAAAGAATAAAAGTAGTAAAACAAGATTTCGGCACACCCACAATATGGTTGAGAGAAAAATAATTTTTATAAAAAATATATTAAAACGATTAATAGATAAACATGTAGAAAATTGAGTAAATATTTTTTTCAAAAGTTGGTAATTAGTGAAATGAGTGATAATTTTTTAAAATTGAGTAGTTTTAAAGGAGTGGGGAATTTTCAAGGAGAAGTAGATAATTTTTTAAATTTAAGTAAATTTTTAGTTATAAAAAAACATAAAATCGTTAGTACTATTAATTTAGTCAAGTTTTTTTTTATATTTTTTTAATTGAGTTGATGTTTAATGAATTTGTAACACTAACTTAGTTAAAAGCTTTTTATTAGTATAAACATTTAAGAAATTAAAAAATTTATACCGACTGCTATGAATTGATACTTAACATTATCAAATAGCACTAATAGTACAAACCAATATGAGTTAAAATAATCTAGACCAATATAAATTTCAAAATATTATGATATTAATGTATTTTAATTTTTTTAAATCAATAATATTAATTAATGTCATTGATACCGATATTATATCAACTACGAGCTTTGCCTTAATGAAGTGACAAGACGTTCTTCAAAGACTTGAAATTTCACTAACAGCTAAGTTATTTATGATATTCCGCGAAGACTTCAGACGTCAGTACAAGAGATTTTAATTTTTTTTAAAAAAATAGAATAGTCTATTGTATTATTTAGTGGTTATTTTAAAACTTCGCCTGAATTATTTATTTATTTTTAGATAATTTTATGAATGCATTTTCCTGCATTTATCTAAGATATTTAAGATTTTATTTTAAAAAATGAATTCGATTCGATAAGAAAAGAGAACTCCTCCATTAACCAGAATTATTTACTGTATGACGTAAAGAAAGTAACCTAAAAAAAATACTTTAATGTGGGTTGCCTTTTATATATATATATATATATATATATATATATATTTTTAATTATCTAAATTCGAAATGATATTACTGATCGACAAATCCAAGGAAAAGTTCCCTAGCTACTCACAACATTTTTGGAATCAAATAAACGTTCGGCGCTAATTAGATCAAATGGCATGCAAAACAAAGTAGTACAATTGTTTATTAATTACGTTCTCTCTCTTTGAAAGGTCTGCATCGACAATTTTGCTTTAGGTCCTTCTTCATAGTTTGTACAATAAAATTAACAGAATGGCGTCTTAAGCTTTTTTAAAGAGTTCGTGTCTTGAAAATATGATAAAAGTCATAGGTATTATGATTTAAAATTTAAATTTATTAAATATTATATTTTAAAGTTAAATACATAAACTAAATTAAGTTTTAAGTTTTAGTGTCTTAGTTTTAACTATTGTTGTATTTTTAAAAAAAAATAAAGATAATTATTTTATATATCAATAGTAAAATAAAAAAATTTTACAAATACGATTAGTAAAGTGACATGTGTCCTATTTGCTTATCTTTTATTTTTTTAAATATCCCCTACAGGACATGTGCTATCCCATTGATCCTACTTTTGAAATTTTTTTATTCTACCATTAATATATAAAATAATTATCTAAAAATTAATAGATATTTAACTCTTAATCATTTCTTGGTTATGAAGTATCGGAACGCAAAATACTATACATTTAGCAACTATAACATAGTTTCCTGGAAACCATCTTGCAGTTGCTTTCATATATAGTTGTTTGAAACCGTTTTCTGTTCCTTTTTGTCCTCAACTCCAATGGCTATGTATGGATGAATACATAGACCCATAAATTAATGCATGCAAAAATAATTAAAATTAGAGAATAAATATGTAAGCTTTTTTATACTAATACTGATAATTTTTTTTTATTTTCGATTATACACTTTTTTAAATTTAATTTCAAAAATATACTTTTTTTTGTTGGAGAGTTCCTGCTTAAGAAAAATTATAAAAAAGTAAAAGTAGCAAATAGTTATTAAATAAAAGTGAAAGCAAAAAAAACAATAATTTCAAAGAAAAAATATTTATTTAAATTATTAATAAAGAGATTGAAATTACTTATCTACCCCTCTTTGGTCTGTTGAATGACTCTCCCCCATATATATATTTAAAATTTTATATCCAGTTTTCAAATATTATTATATTTATATATATACTAAATTTAATATACTCACACAACATATCAAAAACTCACGATAACTTTAAATTATTAGCATATATCATTACTATCATATCAAAAATTAAAAATCTGTAATATTTATTCAAGTATAAATCTAAAATTGTATCATTTATCTTATTATTTAAAAAAATATGTTTTAAGAACTCATCTTCTAACATGACAGATAATATTTGACTAATGACTATTAGATTTTTTGGAACCCAAGATATGTGACAGATGCATGAAAAATCAGATTCCTTCTGATACGATAGATAATTTATATATTTACACATAATTTATGTAAAAAATATATATACGAGGAGAGTCGATTAACAGACCAAAGAGGTAAATAGATAATTTCAATTTTTTTATTAATAATTTTAATAAATATCATTTCTTTCTTTGAAATTATTTTTTCTGCTTTCACTTTTACTTAATAACTATTTGTTACTTTAACTTTTTTAAAAAATTTTTTGTTATCGATAGAGATGGCAAGCTCCTTACCCATTGAGAACTCGCATCTCTTATGGCGAGTTCTCAACAATAATTTTTTTCGTTGGGAACTCCCCATACAACATGGCGAGTTTTCAATTAATTAGATCGCTTTCTCCCATGACGAATTTTCAGCATAAGTTAAAATCAGCCTATTTCGAGAATTAATTTGAAAATTACTGTAAATAGGAAAATAAAAAAATTATAATTTTTGTATAAAATAACCTAAATATCTATGTAAGTTTTCTAGTTTAACTATGGTCATGAGTTGGATTAGACTCATTTGATTACAAATTTTGCTTATATAAGCCCATATTCACTATTCTTATTTTAAGGATTTAGTCTCCCCCGAGTGTTTTCTGCCTTTTTTTATCTGTTCCTATCGAATCAAAGACTGTCTTTGGATGTGTACCCCTCCTAGCACATTAGGGGAAAGCCCCCTCCTTTTATCATACGGAAGAAAGAGATCAAAGTTGACTGGATGCGATTTTCTGAATTATGAGATGTGAGCATGGGCTTGATCTAGGCAAAAGAAGAAGGAAAGAGAAAGAACGAACTGTAATAGAAGCAAGGAAGGAGAATAAAGGGAGGTTGGTCGATGAAGGGAACGAGCACTCATAACAAGGCAAGAAAGCAAGCTAGTTGTAGTCAAAGGCGAGTGGATCTCAGGCTTAAAGGTAACCTAAGTCAGTCGGTCCATCAGTTAGTGGCTGGGGCTTGGCTTTGTGCAAGCCTATGCCTTCTGCTTCTTATAGACTTGAATGAACATTCAAAAAGGTTATTTTATTGTTAAAAATATTTTATATTAATATTAATATTAATATTTTATAATTTAATTTTAAAAAATTATTTTTTTAATTTAAATAATGAGCTAAGTGGTCCAATTAAGGTTAAAATATTTTATCTTAAATTTGATTTAATTTAAATTGAACTCTTAGACTAAACAAATAATTTGATTTTTTTAATTGTAATAATCTTAACAGAGAAGTTTTAAGGGAAAGTTCCAAAAAAATGGGTATATGGACTTAAAATTATGAAAACAAGGTGAAAGTGAGAATTTTATTTATATTTAAGGAAATAACTATTATCAGAATTATCATAAGAAAATTACAGTTACCTTTTTATCCTTATTTCTTATAAAAAATTTTATATTAAAATTTGAATTCCTAGTTAAAAATAATAAAAATTAAAAAATAGTTTATATTAAATCTCAAATAACTTTTTAAAAATTAAAAATAATATATATTATATATATCATATATAAATTATATAATATATATTATACATAATATGATATTATATATTATATATTATATATTATATATTATATATAATAAAAATAAAAAATATTTTATAATAATTTTTGAATTATTGTTTAAAAAATAATTCAGAATTATTTTAAAATAAATCCTAAATTATTTTTTTAAACAATTTGAGATTTTTATTATTTTTTAAATAGTAATTTAGGATTTAATATAAAATATTTTTTATTTTTTAAATAATCCAAGATTTAATATATATTATATAAAAAAGATTAAATTATATACTATATAGTATATAATATATATATATATATCATATGACTCTAACTAAATTGTATATATAACCCTGAATGAATGTACATATGCACAATACTAAATGTATGAATAGCTATAACTGCAGTCCATATGAGGAATGAATTAGGAATATGAGTACAACTCAATCACATATACTCTAAACTCATGATGTCAAGTATATATGACAATAATTGAATGTATAAATGATTATAACTAAATGTATAGATAACTATAACTAAATGTACAGATGACCATAATTGAATGTACAAACGACAAAAAGTAATTGTATTCTAAACCATATTAGATAAGTAAATACTAATCGTGTGCATTACCAACACTAATGAAATGACAATCATGTACATAAGATCATAACTGAATGCACAAATGACTATAACTGAATGTATAAATGTCCATAACTAAATATACAGATAACCAAACCTGATTATACCCTAAAGTGTATCATATAAGTAAATACCGATTATACACATTATTGACACTAATAAGATGATAATCACATGTAATGTACAGATAACTGTATATATAGATACCTATAACTGAATGTACAGATACTTATAACTGAATGTATAGATGATCAAAACTGATATATTTAATTCCAATATATATATATATATATATATGATATATATTGCAATATGTGGAAGGTTGGTTCCTATACCAAGAGAGCCAACCCTAAATATATATTATATATAAATTACATATATTAAAAATACTATTTAAAAATATTTTATATTAAATCTCAAATTACTATTTAAAAATAATAAAAATAAAATATTTTATATTAAATCTCGAATTGCTATTTAAAAACAGTAAAAAATATTTTATATAATTTTTAATCAATAATTTGAAATTTAATATAAAATATTTTTTATTTTTTTTACTATATGTAATATAATATATTATATATGTATTATATAATATACATTATATATATAATTTATATATAATCTGTCAAGGATTGGTTCTCTCGGTAAAGGAACTACCCCTACGTATTATATATAATATATATTATTTTCAATTTTTTAAAAATAATTTAAGATTTAATATAAAATATTTTTTAAATTTTGTTTTTTTTAAATAGTAATCTAAATTTTAATATAAAATATTTTTTAAATTTTGTTTTTTTTTAAATAGTAATCTAAATTTTAATATAAAATATTTTATTTTTATTGTATATATTATATATAATATATTTTTATATATTATATATATTGTAATATATAATATATGTTCTAGATAATTTATATATAATATGTGAGGGTTGGTTCCCTTAACATGTATATTAAATAGTATCTTTTAATATATATAGTTTATATATAATAACATATATTATATGTTAGGTGGAGTCCCACTATTTGTAGTTTTGATAGGAAAACTATAGGCAAATATATATATATATATATGAAATAAAGTAAAAAGGTAATTAAAGTTTTTTTATTAATAATTATAATAATAGTTATTTCTTTAAATGTAAATAAAAATCCCACTTTCACCTTTTTATCATAATTTTAAGTCTATTTCCCTTTTTTTTAAATTTTCCCAAATTTTTATCAAAGCCAATGGCATTTATAATAATTTGTTCTTTACAACACTAATTATTCAAATTTTGAATTGCAAGGGAAATTCAACTCTTGTTTGTTCTTCAAAACCAAAACCAATGCTAAGCATGGGCCAAACATTGCAGCGCAAACTTTCCCACTTTCACCTCTTTTTCATAATTTATTCTATTTCCCCCTTTTTTTTTTCTTTTGAAAATTTTCCATATTTTTAGCAGAGGCCAATGACATATATAATAATTTATTATTTATAACACTAATTATTCAAATTCTGAATTGCAAGGGAAATTCAGCTCTTGTTGTTTGTTCTTTTCTTCAAAACCAAAACCAACGCTAACGTGGGTCAAACATGCAGCGCCAACTTTTTGTATATAAGGACATTAATCAAACTAACAACCGGCAAGAAATTAACGTTCGAAACTGCCCCACCAGAAGTACTCTGTCTCAATGTCAACATATCTTAAGCACTGTCTTTCCTTTTTTTCCTTCATTTTCTTTTCTTCTTTCTTGATTGGCTTTACCGTAAAATCAGAAACTGTTAGAACAGGACTAAATGGAACCAGGAGGGATTCGACAAAGTTAGTCATGTATAATATCGGTGTAGTTCTAAATGTCAACTCAAAAATGGATGCTATGGCGAATATATGCTTGTCCATGGCTCTTTCAGACTTTTATTCGAAACACCGGAATTATGAAACGAGGTTGTCTCTGCAAAGATTGGATTCCCTTGATGGCGTTGTTGCAACTTCGGCAGGTAAGTTCGGGACCTTGGGTCACATAATTTTCTATTACGTATAAAAGGTAGTTTCGTGTTTAGTTTTAGAGTAAACTAGAATGAAGCAGCCGTGCTCCGCTGCGGATACCGTAATTAAACTCCACCGTTAATGCATTAGATAATTTACCCATAGCCAATGGGTCCCATCCGTTAGTTTTTCCGCTGTCATTCTATTGTAAGCAACTTGGTGACACATGTCACTTATTAGTTGTAAAAACATCTCTCTTCCTTTCTGCTTTTCCTTGTCATTAGATCTTTATTCTTTTTCTTTTTTAATGAATAAATACAAATAAAACAAATAATAATTTATATTATAAATTAAATTAATTTTTTTAAAAAATTATTAATTGTAAATATATTCATTTTCTAATTAAATCAATACAAAATAAATACTAAGTTGTTAACAATTTAAATTAATTTTTAAAAATATTTAAATTACAATGAAAAGTATTATTTATTTTCTTTGTATTCATTTATAAAAAAGAGAAAAAAAGAAAAAAAGATAAGGAAAAATAAAAAAATTATAAATTTAATGTTAAAAAATTTATTTTTATAATTTATTTATTTTTTAGAAAATTAATTTAAAATATAAAATAAATTATCATTTATTTTCTTTTGTATTTTAAAGAAGAGAAAAGGAAAAAAAAAGATGAAAGTGAAGAAAGAAAAAGTTTAAAGTTTTTTTTATAAAACTAATGTAAATAAAAGGTTCTATATCTTTTATAAATTGTTTTTTATTAAATATTATTTTAATTTATAATATAAATTATTATTAATTTTTAGTATTTATTTACAAAGAAGAGAAAAGAAAAAAAGAAAAAAAAAGGAATCCACAAAAAATTAAAAATAATTTTTATAAAAGTAAACTAAAAAAATATTTTTATAAATTAATTATATTTATAAAAATTATTTTAATTTATAAAATAAATTACTATTTATTTTCTTTTTATTTATTTATGAAAACAAAAGTTAAATGAAGAATAAAAAAAAGGGAGTAATTAGGGACCGAATTGCTAACAGAAGATAATGAAAAAGCTAACAAAAGAGACTAATTTGTTATCATACTTATAATTAGGGACTGAACTGTTATGTTTTAATGTTTAAGACCAAAACAATATATGTCTGGAGTTTGGGGACTACTGGTGCTATTTAATCTAAATTCAATAGAGGAAAAATAGAATAATTATTCATAGAAAATAGAATGGAAGGAAAATATGTATTATATGGATTAGATATACTATTACATTGTTCGGTTGCATAAAATGATGTTAAAGAATATATAAAAAAAATCTATAAAATGACTACTTTATCATTAAATTAAATAACAGTATTTAATTTATAAAAATTATTTTTATTTCTTTATTCCCATTTTAATTATTATCAATATGTTTAAAAAAATTAAAATATGTTATAATTAACTAGAATTTGGCACACCTCATTGTGGGCTCGTTGTGTGTGAAAAAAAAATGATATTTTAAAAATAAATTTTGTGTCTTAAAATCATTGATATTAAAAAAGACTTATTAATTTTTTAACAGATGTTAAAAAAGAGTGATTTTTTTTTTTTTTTTTTAGGATAAGAAGTTATATCAATAATAATGAGTAAGTTTCTTCAAAAGTTGGATAGATTTTTTTAATGGATGGCTTTTTAAATAAATAACTTTTTTTTTTGTAAAAATTATATAAAACTTTATAAGACATAATTTTCTATATATATATATATATATTTTGCTTTTTCATCGAGTTGTTGTCACTTAACTTATAATATTAAAATCATTCTATAACTTTATAAATATTTTAAATAATAAATTTTAAAAATAGTAAAATTAAATATGTTTAGAAGTAATTTATATAATGTATTTTAAAATATATAGCAAAATATACTTTTAATATATTATATTAATATTTACATATAATATTATTTCTAAAATAATATTCAAAAATAAGTTTACAAGTTATGTTTAAATATATTTAAAAATAATATTTAAATTTATTTTAAAATAAAATTTAAAATTTTAATATTGATATTTCAAATTTTATAAAATTTAAAAATAATGGGATAATAGCCGTAAAGTTTATCAAATCTTCTAATGTGATTTATACTTTACAAATATCTAATTTACTACTTAAAGTTTAATTTCCTTTGATGATTTAGTACCTAACTCTAACATCATTAAATATAAGATGACAGATTTTGTATCTAATAAAAAATTAACTTGTGGTACCATATAATGATGCCAATGATTAATAAAAAATAATTATTTTCTATTTTTATCTAATAAAAACTTGATAGATGACACCATGCCATTTGTATTGACAAAAAATAAATTTTTTATCTTTTTTTTTCTTCTGATAAATATTTTTAAAAAATTAAAATCATAAAATACGGCTACTCACTAAATTATAAACTTAGTTTGACTCGAATTTACATTTGGATATTATTTTTAAATCAAGACTTGACTTGTTTCAAATATTATTATATTAATAAAAAATTTTCAGTTTCAAGTTTTAAAAAAAATTTAAAATATTGAATATTAATATAAAATTATTTTAACATTATAATTTTCAATATTTCTGTTTTGAATAAACATGCATATATATATTTTCATTTTATATAATATAATATAGTATAATTATTTTAATAATAAATAATATATTCATAATATTATTAATATTATTTTTTACTTTAGTAATATTTTAAAATATGATAATTATTAAAATATTGTATACCATTAAAATATTGTTATCTTTATGTTAAATACATTTATTATTAAATCTTTCTAAAATTAATTTATATTTTTATTATTAAAATAGTAATAAAAAACTTTTTTAATAAAATATTAAAAATACTATTTAAAATTTAAAATGTTGAGGATGTTACAATTTATTATTAACATAATAATAGTGTTTATTCAATAATTTTTTAATAAATTATAATATTATTTTAATTATCTAACATTACCATAATATTTTATGTTAAAATATTACTCTTTGAAATATAATCTTAGAAATTAAGTTTTTAATTATGAATAATATTTAATATTTATATATTTATTTCAATATTACTATTTGAAAAATATAAAATGAAATTTCCATAATAATTATATTAATAGAAATAATATTTCAATAATTACTATAAAAATGTTTTTTTTATTATTTTTATTTCATTTAATTTTCATATTAAAATTTTTTTCTTTTTACAGTAGAAAACACATATAATTGACATTGCAAGTTGAAAATATTGAAAATATTAAATAAAATAGAATCATTATATTTAATTAGATGCACTGATTGTATTTTAAAAAGAAAAAAATTCAAGATGATAATTAAATAAAATAAAAAGTCAATGAAAAACGTCTTTAATTTGGAGCATTAATTGCTTTTTTTGTACTCGGCAAGATCAGAAGATAGACAGGCCTTTCTAGTCCAAGTATTGGACTGGGGAGGAGCTGGCTCTACGACAACCATATGCCGCCTCTTCCGTCTTTTTCTTGCTTTTCTTCATCTTCTACTACTACAACCAACATATCTCAACTCGTTAACACTTCTCTCACTATTGTTACTTGATCCATTTCTCTCAACATCGATTCCAAGAATCAACCCAACTTGCCATTTCTTTTACGACGACACCAGCAACAACGACCACAACTTCCCCACCAGTTCAACGCTCAGACTGCCGCACCTAAGTCGATAGTCGAAGCCACCGTATCAAAACGCCAGCTACTTGTACGACTAGGGTTTTTCAACTGACTAGAAAATTAGGTCATAAGATGAGGCAACAATTGAATGGCTTTTACAACAAGCTAAACCAGAATAATAGCAGCCACTAGAACTGGTACTATACAAGTCAAATTTTCAACTCTTATTGTTCCGTTAAAAAGTAGTGGATCCATGCTTCTAGCTCCACCTTCAAAATCTGTTCTTCACTCGTTCCATGGTGCTTTAGCTTTGGCATCACATCATCATTATCAACCTTATGAAGGGTTTGCTAATAGCGCTTTCTTGGGTTTCCACCATCAGCAGCAGTAGCAACAACATAGCATCTTTTAACAGCAGATCAAATAGCTGAAGTTTTACCTGGAGGTGCTGGCGGTGGTAGAGCTAGTGAAAATTTCAGTGAGAATTATATGAGGCTTTATTTTTTACTTTTAACGTTTTTTATTAACTTTTTTAACATGGCTTTATTTTTTTAAGTTATATAAACATTTATTATCATTGTTATAATCCACATCATAATTTTAACCGAGGCTAAGTCCTACATCAACAAACTAATGTTTTCCTGTTACATTCATCACTAATATTACTATTTTGTTTCATTTTTAAATGTCCAAAGACTAATTTGCATAAGTTTTTAATATAGGATTAAATTACATAATATTATGTAGTATAAGGAATCTTTGGTTACTTTAATCATAGGCTTGCCTTTAATATATTTGTAGAATTTGGATTTTGTTTACCTTTTCATTTAAAAAATTGTTAGATCTAGTTTTGCAATTGAACCTTTTTTTTTTTTAAGGATTTTAGAAAGGGCAGGAACAACAACATAAAATGTTCATAATACATAAAATGTTGCCTTTTAATTAGTGCGATGTTAACTATGTATTATTATTTTTAGTTATAGTTTATTTATTAAAATGAACATTGATAGGAAGAACAATTATTAGATTATATTTCATGAAAATTAATTCAATTACGTACTACCTCAATGCCCAATCTATACTAAAAGGTACAGAATGAAAATGAAATTTTATAAAAAGGTCAAGGTGGTTTTTACCCTAAAAGAAGCTTTTTTTATATTGCCTCCCCTCCCATATATACCATAAAAATTTACTGTTTTATTTTAAATGCAGTTGGATATCTACCTCAACCATCAACTCAAGCCTCATTTGCAATAAAAATTGGAGACAGACCTTCTCCCTCTGATAATCCTTCTCTTATCAGAATAGCCTTGGCTGACTTCTCTCGCCTAGCAAAAGCTATGGTTGCCACTTTGGAAATGTTTGAATGGAATGAAGTTATACTTGTATATGAAGATATGGAATATAGAAATTTGATAATCCCCTATCTAGCTGATGCATTGGAGAATAAGGGCATTCAACTATCAAAGATGAGGGCAATCCCCACGTTAGACGAAGATTTTCAAATTTTAAAAGAGCTGGAAATGCTAATGACCCTACAAAGTAAGGTGTTTGTGTTGTACATGACTAAAACCTTTGCATCTCGATTTTTTGTTGTTGCAAACAAGGCAGAAATGATGAGCAAAGGATTTGCATGGCTTCTGATAGATGATTTATCCAACTTTGAAGGCACCATGGACCCTATAGCTATTGATTCAATGAAGGGTGTAATAGGCTTAAGGCCTAAGACGAAGGCTCTTAAGAATTTCAAAATGAGATATAAAAGGTTATCCATGATGAAACGAAAGAAAGAGGTAAGTGAGCTAAATCTTTTTGGTTTGTGGGTTTACGATTTAATTTGGGCATTAGCTATGACTTTGCACAAAATCGAGACTGAGAATTCTATCTTCTTTAAGGAGATGAAGGGCAAAACTTCTGCAAACACCCAGATTAACGAATTAAGTCCTAGAAGAATACTTGAAGAAATCCCGAACACTAGTTTTAGGGGCATCAGTGGGGATTTGGACTTTGTTAATGGGCAATTGCAGCCATCGGCTTTTGAAATATTTAATTTAACTGAAAAAGGAGAGAGAATGATTAACTATTGGACTCATGACCAGGGAATATCAAGAAATTTATTTTCGGCTAGAGCATCATATTCAACTTCTAGGAACAAGCTGAAAAAAATCATAATACCTAAAGACACCCGAAGAACACTTGAGGTAGACAACTCGATTAGAGATAAGTGGAAAATATGGGTTCCAAGTACAAGGTTCAAAGAATTTGTGAACATACAACTTGGGAATACGAAAGGCAATGACGATCAGTCACTAGGGTTTTCCATAGAAGTTTTCCAAACTGTGCGGAAGACTTTGGCTCTTACGGATGATTATGAATTTGAAATTTTTGATGGAAGTTATGATGATCTTTGTTGCCAAGTTAAGGATAAGGTTAATTCTATTTCTTTCAATTTTTTTATAAATCAAGTCGTTTGAATTGAAAATTTCTTATAATTTATTGTAATTTTTGGGTGGAAATGTTATAGAACATCAGTGTTGCCGTGGGAGATATCGCGATTGTGGCTAGCAGGATAAATTGTGTTGATTTTACATTGCCATATTTGGAGTCAGGGTTGGCCATGCTTATAAAAATTCGACACGATAAGCCAGAAGACATGTGGATATTCGTGAAGCCTTTGAGCTGGGATTTGTGGTTAGCAATCATCGCCATCTGCATTTTCATAGGGATTGTTGTTCGAGTTTTAGAGCGTCGTGAAAATAAAGAATTCAATGGATCAAGAAGAAACCAGCTCAGCGCAATTTTGATGCTTCCAGCCCTATCCGTGGCAATTCCTCAAAGTAAAGTGTCCTTTTACTTCTCTATTTCTTCCTTATATTATAAACATTCTAATTATGATTTTAGAAACAGCTAATTAAATTATAATAAGTTGTTTTTTTTCTTTTTTTGGCAATAGGAGACATGGTAGTAACCAATTGCTCAAGGTTGGTGTTGGTTACATGGATATTGTTGGCATTTATTTTGATGCAGAGTTACACAGCCAACTTGTCTTCAATCTTAACAGTAAATCAATTACAACCAACAATCCCGACTATCAAAGAACTCAGAAAAAGTTATGTTGGTTACCAAAATAAATCATTTGCAAAAGATTTCCTCATAAATCGGTTTGAGTTTAAGGAGTCTATGCTTAAGCCTTATGGCTCTATTGATGACTATGAGGAGGCCTTGTCAAAAGGATCTGACAATGGGGGAGTTTCTGCCATCTTTGATGACATTCCCTACATTAAACTCTTTCTCGCTGAATATACTACTGGCTACATGATGGTTGGACCAATCGACATAACCTATGGTTTAGGATTTGTAAGTTTTTATCTTTCTTTATATCTATGATTATATAATTATTATCTAACTAGATAATTGATCAAGTTAGGTGTTACATTAGTTAACATCTCATAATCGAGTTTCTCTGCTTCTTGAAAGTGATTAAAAATAAATAAATAAGCTTTTCAATTGTAGATTAAAAACTAGTTGATATTTTGAATGTACATCCCTCTTTCCAAGCTAAAACAACTTGAAATGTAATGGATTAAAAATCTAAATTTATCGTAAAGAAAAAAGAGGGTTGATCTTATCTTTATGCAGCTACATACTGGGCAGTCTATTCTCAATATTCTAATTGGTTTTCTATGCTTCTTTTAATTGCAGGCATTCCCAATAGGCTCTCCTTTGGTTGCTAATTTTTCAAGGGCAATCCTGAATTTCACTCAAGGAAAACACATGTCTACAATCGAGAAAAAGTATTTTGGCAGAATATCCATAAATCAAGGTGAAACTGGGTCAGTCTCTTCGGCTAGTCCTAGTCTTACTCTAAAGAGCTTTGCAGGCCTCTTTATCATCATCGGGATTGTTGTATTATTAGCCTTGCTTATCTCAGAAAACCAAATTTTGGGAAGGCTCGTCCAAAGATACATTTTCCGCAATTCTGATGATATCCCAGGATCAACAGTTCAAACTAGTGTTGAGATGGCTTCAACAAATACTAATCCTCCTGAAATCAACCATATTCAAGAAAATTACAATTCTAACCACAGTAATGGGGACGACTCAACCAAATAAGCTATGTTTCACTCATCATAGCCATTAGCATTCATTACATAATTTTCAGGGCATTTAGATACTGGAAACACATTTTCAAGAAAATGTATGAATTGATTGCCATCATAAATGTGTGTAAGACAGTAAAATAATTGCCATCATAAATATTTGCATGATATATATGTTAATATAGTGATACAAGTTGAAATATCCCTCTGTAAAAAATATATCATTACTGATTAGTTGATTATATATTATATGTGTAAATCCTAATGAAAGGGGTTGCCAATTATTGCTACTTAATTTCTTCAAGTAATACAAAGAAAATAATACATCAAGAATTTGATTCATGGTGGCATTAAATCCAGATTGAGGATGGACGATTGGGCTGAAGAAAACGCCTTAGGCTTAGCTAGTATATTTTTGCTGCCTTGCGCACCCAGCGTAAGCAAAACTTTTGAGCATGGCTTACCGCCTGGTTTAGCGTCTTAGACACCGTGCAGTCTACCCCTCCAATCTCCTTTAATTACCATGTTCCTCCTAATCCAATCCTATAAGAAACATTCTGCTCAAATATTTTTAGGGGAGTGCACTCACAAGGCAAAATTGATTCAAAATTAATCAAACAATTTTCACATACAATAGTTTATTTTACATTCTATCAGAAATTCATTAATAAATTAAATGAAGCTCATACCATGATTAGAATTGAACTTGAAACCTAACGGATCATGGTTATAATAAAAAAAAATAAAAACATATATACATAGATATGCATATTCTTTTAGATAAATGAAAGTGAAAAGACATTTTTTTTAAAAAAAAAAATCACTATTTCCTATCATATAAATTACTTGAAAAACTCCTAATTATTAGAAGAGAGATTATATATCTATTGATTGCTACCCCTGTATAAAAAAAAAGCCCTTACTTGTGTAGCCTTTCTTTTGCATTGAAATGATATTGAAATCAAAGTCATATATATATATATATATATATACCGGCATGGGATTTTATTTTTTACGAACTTTAATTTCATTATAAAATTTAACCAGCTAAGATTTATTTAAATAATTAGTGTAGATAAATTCGATCACTTTAATCATAATGATTTCAATATAATTAAATATTTTTCATCAACAAACCTAATTTTACTATTAAACTTCAAAATTATAATAAATAAAAAATAATGACAATTTAAATTTTAATAAAAGAATATGATTTAGTTTCTCATAGGCTCTAACTTTACTTTTTTTTTTTTTGAACAATTAAGAATTTGTTAAAGAATTATTATCCAAAATATTCTTATCATAAATTACCAATTCACGATAATCAAAAATATTTTATTTATAAAATTAAACTTATTATTCGCATTTACAATTTAAAATTATAATTTAGTTTCCAATGATAGTTTATAAATTTAATCAAAGAAAATGTTTGATTTTATCAATTCATAAATATTTTCTACATTCGTACTTTTATATACTTTATAAATTACAGATAACTTAATAATTACACAAGTTTTATTTTTTCAATTTAGTTGCCAAAAATTTTTATATATTTTTAGGAAATTTATGTATGTTTTTATGAGTATATAATCCTTTTTAAAAAAATTCAAGCTAATAATAATATGGATTCTATCTCCTTCTGAACTATAAATAATATATATAAATAATAGAAAAAATATAAGGGAAAGACCATATTAGTTATGTTCCTGATGAGTCCATGGGATGGCTCTTTTTCAGTTTTTGACAGTGAGATTTCAATTGAGTTGGTAGAATTGGTCCATTTTCTTCTCGAGGCTCATAGTCAGGTACCGGGATTAAACCTGATTCATTCTTGCAAACATCTTCAAATTATTTCCAGCGATGTTTTTCCAACTGTAAAAGATGCTTTCCAGGTACTCTACAGGCTAGCTCTTTGTTCAAAGAAATCCAAATAACCACGATGCTCGTTGTCAAGTTCAACAAAAACAGCTTCAAATTTTAGATATATCTATTTTTTTTGTTCCCAAGTTCAAGCCTTTAGCTATTCTGATTCTTTGATGAAAATAACAGTGATAAAGATGTAAGGGAATTTAGCGAAGATAATGACAGTAGTGAATTGATATAAGGCTCCTTTTGGATCCATTATTAATGAACGAAGAAGATTGATTATAATGATAGCCATTGACAAATTTCAGTGCCGAGAGAGTAATTAATAATAATAATTGTAATTCGTTATTGGGTTTCTTGGATTTTTGGGAAATCAGTTAGTAGTTACCAAAATGGATTCTTCAGATGTTGCCAATTTAATAAATACTTTTTTCTATAGTTGTAATTCTAGAAATTCGTGGTCATAATTATTCTAATCATGGAATGCATATTGTGGGATTTA
Source organism: Adansonia grandidieri (assembly GCA_038382065.1). Taxonomy (NCBI): domain Eukaryota; kingdom Viridiplantae; phylum Streptophyta; class Magnoliopsida; order Malvales; family Malvaceae; genus Adansonia; species Adansonia grandidieri. The sequence continues at coordinate 9,149,751 of JBBYHK010000013.1, forward strand.
TATATATTACTTCTTATGACATGTGCTAATGCAATAATTGTTATTAATATTATAATTGAATGAATTAATTTAAATATTTTTATACTAAAGATTTAAAATAATCATCATGATATAAATTAAATTACTATATAAATTTAAAGTCAAAAATTAAATAAATATAAAAAAATTAAAGTGAAGTTTCAATCAATAATAAAGATTTAGTATATTTTCTATTTTAATTTTTTTTCATATGATCTAGTTTTAAATAATCATTTTTATCCTCTTCGTTTTTATATTTTTTATTTCTTTTCGACTTTAGAGAATTATCTTCTACCGCAATCAAATTATTTTTTGGTTTTTTTTACTCTGTACTTTTTTATTAACTTTCTTTTAGGATTCTTTTATGGTGGATTTTACCTTTAAATTTATAAAATTTTGAAGTATGATGGTCTTGATGAGATTCCTGTAGGCGATGGGGCAAGTTTGGCTATCACATACAATGGTTCTATACTTCAAAAGCACGTCCAATTCTTATAAATTATCTAATATATTATGTGTTCCTCCAATTCAAAAAAATAATTATCTCAGTCGCTAAATTTTGTAAAACTAATCATGTTTCTATTTTATTTTTTCCATCACATTTTTTGATAAAAGATTTGAATGCTATTAGTATATGCCCTAGAGCCAATTGCATTAGATAAGGCATATAACAAGTTAATAATGCAAACCAATCACTTTAGTTAATGATTCAACGTTTTCCTTTATATTAGTGGTATGATTGACATTCATGCAAACACTAATTGGATGAAGCCCATGAAACACAATTGCCTTACAAATTTAGTTATTAGTTACGATGATGAGGTCTTTATGCATCAGAGCAATGTTTCTTAAAACGTTCCTAGTCATCGTATTGTCAAAACAAGGCATTAACAATACACAAAGACCAGATATGCTAAGTCTCCATACATTTGATTCATGCAACTCTTTGATCTCATAGAAGTTGAAGTATAGAGATATTTGGCGATAGCTATTGGTGTTTGTTTTGTGGAAACAAGTTAATTGCACATGGCTTGTATGAGAACTCCATTTGGTATAAGTCAAGTGCCTATGGAATATGTTCTCATGTGCCAGTCGTGTATATTAGTCCTCAGACTTGTGATACCAGGTCATCTTGTATGAGTGTTATGCTTTGATTCCATAATGAATAGATGGATGCTTATGGTAGGATGGTTTTGGCTATGGATGGACCACACGAAGCTAGATGAGTGACCAAAGAGGATTCATCACTCAAAGTTACGTTAGAGACATGTCTAATTTGTTCTTACTTTAGTTAACTTGATAAAGTTGTTGGCCAACATGCATGATGAATTTAGGAGAAATTGTTTCTCAAAAGGCTTTTCGAGATACATAAGTAGAAAATGCACCATGCTCATTGTCTTTTCGAGATATCTTGTGCAAGGATCGAAGTACATTGAGAGGTTGGTTACTAAATGGCTTCTTAAGAAGTCATCTTGACTCTTCTTGCATAATGGGTGGCCATGATGCCTTGCTCGAGCCTAATCTTGGTCTATAAATATAAATGCACCTAATTAGGTAATTATATTTATTGCCATTATGATGGAAGCCTAATAGGTTACATACAATAAGATGATCTATTAGATTAAAACTGGAATTTAATTGAGTATAACTTAATTAAATAAAAGGTATTATGAGGACATAATTGAATAAGTTCAACTAAGAATAATTTAAGACATAAATTTGATTTATATAATCTAATTAGAGATGCCTTAATATGGGAATAAAGATAAGAATGTCTTATCTAGATAATGTTTATTTATAGACATGGTTTAGGGATATTATTAAATAATGCCAAATAATTGTATTTGGAAAAATTAAATAATTGTTTGATAATTATTTAATTAATTATTTAATATCATTTAAATGAAGTAAAAATTGTTTTATTGGGTTAAAAAATTTAATTATGAATTAAGTTATCTAATATGTAAATTGAAGGGTTAGGCTAAAAGCCCTAATTATTAAGTTAATAGAGTTTACTTGTGAACTACTCTAAGTTGGGCTTGCTAATGGGCTTGGCACATGGAATACCCATCCTTAGTCCGCTATTGGGCTAAAATATTAATAAATTACTATTTGGGCCTAATCTTGGACAAGTTAATTAAAATAGTTTTATTGAGCTCCAAGAAATATTTTAGGTTGGCGCCATTTGTATGGCTTATTTAATGTGTCTGGTTCATTCATAAACAACTAAACCCAGTCCATAAGGCCTATATATATAAAATTAAGTCCTTTTAGGAGTAAATTGGCTGTCAGAAGACCCTAGGCAAAGAACCTTAGATCTCCTTATAGTCTATTGCGCCAACCCTGTGGCTTCCTTAAGCCCTTCAATGTGCCAAAATGTGTTCTAGTGATCTCAAAGTGTTTTTGATTGCAACAAAGGTAGAAAATCAGTTTCTATCATAATGGAATCAACCAAAATCAAGAATTGTGATTTTTGGATCTATTTATTGGTATTTGTGCAAAATAGCCACTTCCCTAGTGGTGCATTGGCACAAACATGATTTTTGAGTGATCTAAAATTGTTTTTGATCATAACAAAGGTAGAAAATTAGTTTTCTAGCAAAAAGGAATTAATCGAAATTAAAAATTAGGATTTTTTGATTTGTTTGCATGTATCTTCAAAAAACAACTACTTTCCTATAGAGTTATTTTTCTCCTCTTTTGCTACAAGCATGGGAATTGTTTTTGGATCACTTTAGATCTAAACTTGTTGGTTATATATCTTTTGATTAAGGGTAAGAAAGCCTTTTTGCTATCACTAGAGAACCATCGGACCCCATGAAGGCTCCAATAAGTATCTGTATGGATTATTGTTAAAAGTAGGACACTTGTGCAACTTTTGATATTGAGAAGAGATCATAGCAATCAACCCATGGTACATTTGTGAAAGGACAGGCACACTTGAGTTACAAGTCTCTAAGTAGGTATAATTTCTATCAGATCTATGTTTTATATTATAATCAGATCACATGTATATCTTTTCCTAAGATCTTGAGGAAATTTAGGGTTTTTTTTATTTAATTTCGCTGTATATGTTTAATTTTAACTAAATTTTTATGTTTAAGCCTGAGCCTGGGTTTCCTTTTAAACACTAAGGTAGTTCTTCTACACGGTCTAAATAAGGATGATACCAATGAGTTGCCTTGGAATGGACAAGTCTTAAACCAAACACTAATTGCTTTTATAAGCATTAAGTTTGATGCTTTAAATTGGCGTCAATGATTTGGATATCTTTCTTTCAAAAATTTTTCATTTTATGATTAAACATATCACTTTAACATTTTATCATCTAGTTAAAAATTTTTTTGTGATTTATGTTACTGTAAGAAGAGCCATCTTAACCCCAAATTTGGGGATTTAAGACATAACAATGTAACATACTTGTCAATGAAATCCCATAAGAATGCAAGGCAACTTATATTCTACTGAATTAAAAGTCAAAAGTCTAAAAGCAAAATAAAGAGTAGTTTACTAAAAAATAAAAAACCTAACATTAGTTCAAAAGAATCAATGAAGATCAAAATCATTCTATCTAACTAGTTTGAGTTTAACATAATTACCTTATCAAGGCTCATGCTAAAATTCCATCACTTACAACTTTTCATTACTCATTTATCAAATTCATTAAAATTCCTTCTTATCAAAATTTTAAAGTTGATGCCTAACTATCAATCAGACTGAGATCCCTAAAATCCATGAATCACTAATTTAAGCTCTGATATCACTAGAAAGATCACACTTCGTACTATAAAAACTATCTAAGTTTTGACAATTTGATGCTTTTCAAGCTGCTTTCCTATAACTCATGGGAAGAAACTTATTTTCAAGCTCCTTTTTCATCTTTTCCCATGTCATAATTTGATGTTTTCTTTCATGATTGCTTTATTTTTTCTAATTTTCTTATCAAATTAAGGCATGCTTCTTCAATTTGATGGCCAATAATTTGACTTTTTTTTTTTGCTTTTTGAAATATCTTATAATAAAAGACACATTCAACTGTATCAAATTAATCAATGAAATCTTTTAGATGTAATTAACCTTCAAAGTCTAGAATGTCTACTTTAACACCACAATCTTTGTAAAAGACGTGATGCCTTTGGATAAGTCAAAAAGAAGTCTTTCAACTATTTACTTAGATTCATCATTAAGAAGATTGATCTTATCTTCCTCACTATTTTTTGAACCATGGTGTTAATCATCATGGTGTATAGCTTGAAGATGTTTATGCATTTCGATATCACAAAGATCACATTCATACTTAGCCATCTTGGCATTCCTACATTCACATTTACCAAAACTTGCCACGAAAGAGCTTAGGCTCTGATATCAATATGATGTTGGATAGAAAATGAAAAAAAAAAAAAGAAAGAAAAAGCATATGACACAGCTTAATATATTTGAGGAATCCACCCAAGATATACTAAGTCATGAAAGAACTCAATCTTGAGTTGCTATAAGAAGATGTGGTATTCAATCAAATAGCTTGCCTACAATCATCACAAAAACAATTATTTATCCAAATTTTGGTACAAGCCTGTTTATCTTTTCCAGTTATAGGCATTAACTAGTAATACATGAGATTATAATAATCTTAAGTATTTTTTTAACATTAAGGACCATAATTTTCTAACATTGAAAACTACAAACTTATTTTAATAAATAGCTATTTAAAGACTCCATACTGATGATTCCATAAAAAGTACAACTCCCATTTATTATTTTTTTTATTACTAGAATACTCTCTTAGTGTGACACAAAAAAATTTCCTACACAATGCTTACATAGATGGATTACTTTGGTTGCCAAAATTAAATATTGATGATGAGAACAATTTTTATGTTAGATTTTATGAAAAATAATTTAGTTATAAACTATCTTAAATACCCAATATTCGTTAAAATTTAGAAAAAAAATTTATATAACAATGGTATAGGCATTTTTTACCTTAAAAAAATTTTTACATCCCATTCCCTTCCATGTACATCATTTAAATTCACTTTTATTTGAAATGCAGTTAGATATATACTATACCATCAATTGAAGCCTCATTTACAAAAAAAAAAAAAAAAACCTTGGAGAAAATCCTCCCTACGATAGTCATTTTCTTGTCTCTCCTAGCAAAAGCTACAGCAACCATTTTGGAAAAGTTTGGATGCAACAGGGGTCATACTTGTATATAAAGACATGAAGTATAGTAACGCAAAAATTGTGGGAAGTCTCAAGGTAGCAAATAATCAAATTAAAAAAATTTATAAAATAATTTATAAACATGGCAGTGGAACATAACAATAAAGATAATTCGAGACTCCCTAAATAGGATCGTCTTACATAATCTTTTTTATCAAGAAACCTAAAGAACTATTCAAGATTTAAACATACCTTAATCTTGAGAAATCTTTCAGTAATTCCATTATCCAAAAACATGTAAACACTGAGCCTAGTTATGTAAACTAAAGCTATCCAAGCGTCCACCCTCTAACGGTTATCCACACAGGTGACTTGAAAAACTATCTATAAAAAATAGACTTTATTGTTGGAAACCATGCTAGTAGCTTAGGTTTCAATAAAACTTCCCTTCTAGTTAGAAGACCTAGATTCAATAATCGACACAAGATGTAGAAAACAAATTTTCTCCAAGAAAACAAGAATAATGCAATGTTTCTTAGGGTTTTTAAGCCAAAACTTAATTTACATTTCGAAGGTCTTTTTAGCCAAAATTTTTAGCCTCTCTTGTACCATGAGGGATGGTAAACATGGATATATATAGCTCAGGGTTTAAAATTTTAATTTATGAGAAATTACAATTTTACCTCTAGCCTATATGAACTCACTTAAATTGGGTAAGTAACTATTACTTATATTAGACATATAAGCCCAATCTTAATTTAATTTCTACTAATCACCCTTATGTGTGTGACCCATTAGGCCTCCATCATATATTGTAATAAATATAAAATAGCACAATTAAGAATATTTTATATTTATAGATCAAGATTAGTATCTAGTAAAGCATCATGGCTACCCAACATGCAAGGATTGTCAATATGGTTTTGACAAGCCCTTCAGTGTTTAGTATCTCAATGTAATAGATATCCTTTCATTATATATCTCAGAATTAGCAAGAGCATGGTCAATGTCTACTTTTATCTCATTCCATATTAGAATACCACCCTTATGTGTTAACTTCATAATCAATATTACCTTGGCCAAAGACTTTAAGTTAGCATAAGCCAGGTACATGTAAGATATGTCTCCTTATATCACTTAGGGTGATGAATCCTCTTTGGATCACTCATGCACCTATCATATGATTCATGCCATACCCAAAACCACCTTACCATAAGCATCTATCTATTATGGACCTATTCTTGATGGAACCAAAGCATGACATTCCTTACATGAAATGACCTGGTGTCACAAGTCCAAGGATCACTTACAGTACTGACACATGAGAGTATTTCCATGGATACTTAAGCGAAATACCAAATAGAACTCTCATAGCGGGTCATGTTCACCATAACAAACACCTATATGATGTCCCCAATTATCTTTATACTTCAACTTATAAGATTTGTTGCATGCATCCTATGCATAGAGGCTTACATATGCTAGTTTGTACATTGTCAATGCCTTATCTTCACAATATAATGACTAAAAATATTTTAAAAATACAGCTTTGATGCATAGAGATCTCATAATTATAACTCTTTACAATTCTTTTATAAGACTAATGTCTTTCATGGGCTTTATTTGCATAAGATATTTATAACAATTATATAATCAAATCTTATGGATAAAGAAATACCTTTATAACATTAAATAAATATAGTGTTTGATTACATAATATCATTAAATGCTAATGCCTTACAAGCCATAACGATTAGCTTACGGGGCTTATACTAATAATCTCCCACCAACACCAAAGCCAATCGCCCATAAGCCTGATGCCTTTTATATGATGATCATATTTCTGCTGGGACATAACATTAACGAAAGGATTAGCTAAGTTCTCCTTTGTGGGTATTGTTCCATACTAATGCATATCTCTTTATAATATCTCTAATGACGTGATACTGCTGCAATACATGTTTGGATTGTGATAAGGCCATGGTTCCTTAGCTTACGCTATGGCTCCATTATTATCAGCTAGCAATGATCCAAGCCATATCAAGTTCATCAAATGAACTTATCTATCCAAACTTCCTCTAATATGGCATCACACATGGGGACATACCTGACTTCAATTATTGAGTCTAGAGTCTTTTCATCTTTAGAACCTTTTCAGTTAACTCTAGCACCAATAAGGGTAAATACAAAACCATATTGCAATTTGCTATCAACCTAATCATATTGGAAGTTAGCATTAGTATAACCCTTATCAAGAACTTTAGCCTCTGTATACATGTCCTTCCATCTAATGTCTTCGAACTCAAATCTTTCGAGTAATGAATAGCATGTACCATAGGTAAGTTTCCTCTATTAAGTTTTTCATGCTAAACATTTTTGGCACTTTACCTATGTAAGTGGATTGGGATAAGCCAAGCAATCTTTTCAATCTATCTCTATAGATATTAATTCCCAAAATATATGCTACTTCTCTAAAATCTTTTAAAGAGAATTGTCTAGATAGCCAAACTTTAGTGGCTTGCAGCATTGGTATGTCATTTCCTATAAGCAATATGTCATCAACATACGACACTAAGAAAATAATAGCTGGCCTATTCATCTTTTTGTAGACATATGGATCATCAAGATTCTTTATAAAGCCAAATTCTTTGATTACTTAATCAAATGTGATATTCTAACTCTGTGAAGCTTGCTTTAGCCCATGTATGGACTTTCTCAGTCTGCATGCCTGATTTGGATTTAACTTGGATGTAAAACTATTAGGTAGTGTCACGTACACTTCTTTTTATAGATTTTTATTAAAGAATGCAGTTTTTGCATCCATCTGCCATATCTAACATTGATTTCGGTAAATGGCTTGAACCTATAAGATTTGAAATAGATGTCATGAAAGTCAACCAAGTAAGACTTTGGTTGATCCACCCCAAAGGATAAAACCCATAGGGTGAAAGTGTGTATTTACGAGAAAAACTGAAGCTAGATTGGTGGCAAAAGGTTATAATTAAGTATGAGGCATTGATTGAGGAAACCTTTTAAGTAGTTGCCATAGTAAAATCCATTTAGATTATGCTTGCTACAGTCATATATCATGATTATGACATATATCAAATGGATGCAAAAACTGCATTTCTTAACGAGAATTTGCAAGAGAAAGTGTACATGAAATAACCTAATGCTTTTACATCTAAGTTAAATCCAAATCAGGTATGTAGATTAAAAAAGTCTATAAATGGTCTAAAGCAAGCCTCACGGAGTTGGAACATTATATTTGTGAAACAATTAAAGAATTTGGCTTCATACAGAATCCTGATGATCCATGTGTCTATAAGAAGATGAATACACAAGCTATAGTTTTCTTAGTGCTATATGTTGACAACATATTGCTCATAGGAAATGACATGCCAATGTTGCAGGCCACTAAGGTCTACCTATCTAGATAATTCTCTGAAGGATTTAGGAAAACCCACAAGCATTCTGGGAATTAATATCTATAGAGATAGATAAAAAAAACTGCTTCGCTTAAGTCAATCCACTTTCATAGATAAGGTGTTAAAGAGGTTTAACATGGAAAACTAAAAGAGAAAATCTACCTATGGTACATGATGTGCATTACTTAAAAAGATGTGTCCTAAAACATTTGATGAAAGAGTAAAGATGGATAAGATCCTATATGCCTTGGCTATTAGATCCATTATGTATGCTATGCTATGTTGAAGACCAAATGTATCATATGCTATAAGTACACGAGTAGATACCAAAGTGACCCAAGCGAAAGTCACTAGATCACTCTGAAGATATCTTTATATACTTACAAAGGACTAAGTGTAGACACCTCATTTTATCCAGGCCAGTTTTGGCAGTGACACTGTACTAAGCGAATTTTTTTTTTTGGAACATCTGAAATACCTATGGGTCACCTTAAAGAAAAATGTAAGATAAGGCATCAAAAACCATTTTTCACAGTGTCATCAGAGTCATTCAGATGAGCACTCGAACCAATTTCTTGCTGTTCGTAATTGAGGAAAATCAAGAAGCCATAGGTACATGCAAGTTTTATTAGTACCTAAGTATTGATATGAGGCTTTATGGCAATAAAAATTTGAATTGTCACATGTAGTATCGATACAAGAAACCTAAGATATGGTATTGATACCTAGTATGTCTATATTGATACAAACCTTAGTAGTAGTTAAAGTTGTAATTTGTGGTGAAATGTATCGATAAACAAGCATGAGTTTCAATACAATTCCATGAAGTATCGATACATGCCTCTAAGTCTCGAGACTGGAAACATTTTTTGCTCTTAGTATCGATACACAATTCATTGTATCGCTACTCATAGGTAAAATTGCCTTGTGTATCGATACACAATGTTTTATATCGATACATAAAGACACATTTACCTAGTTCGAGCCATTTTTCAGCAATTGCACCACTGATTCAAACACATTTCTTACACAAAAAATCATCAAAATTCATATTAGACTTCATTTTTAGGCTTGTGATTGGATTTAAACAATATCTTAAGGTCCTAATAGCCAATGATAAAGGATATTTCGTGACATTAGGCAATTTGTCCAAGGGTAAGGCTGAACTTACCCAATGCTCATCTGAATAAAGTAGTCTAGATCCGTTATTTTTGCCAAGCAAACTCTGAGCACTACAGCTAACCTTTGCATAAGGTACATGGCTATATAAGCCAACCTTGAACTCAGCTAAAAAAAGAGAGGAGATTCCTAGCCAAAAAAAACTCCTATTTATTCCTTCATTCTTTTTGTTTTCCACTCTCACCAAAAACTAAAAAAAAAAAAAACTCTTTTTCATTTTTGGATCCCTTCAAAACCATCACCAAAAATCCTTCCAAAAATCTTTATTTCTCTCATAGTCCCTTCAAAACTCTCCTTTATCCATACCTAACTAAAAAGCCCCTCCTTTTCGTCTCTCTTTTACTGCTAAATCCAAAAAGATATAGTTCAAAACTGCTATTCAAAGAAAAGGCTAAAACTTAAAACTTTTGGTATATTCCTTCTACTTGACTCTATATATTCTCTGATTTTTCAATCTTTTCATCATCCTAGTGACCTTTATATTTTACCATAACCCTTTTAAAGTTCTCATGCATTGTTGTTGCCTTGTTTGTTGTAGTCTTAGAGTTTTGATGCTCTTTTATTGCCTTGATGTTGCATGGTAGGCCAAACATCTTGTCTTTCATTCTGACATCAAAACAACCTCTTTATCTTTGCATTTTGTCATATTTCATCTATTTTCACATGTTTAACACATGATTAAATGTCCATCTTAACATGTCTTATATATATACAAGTATTTTCTTGTGTTTTAAGGAGTCTCATGACATAAAAATGCGATCTTGACAACTTCATCTTGTATTCTTTTGTTTAAATGAGTTTATACACCTTATTTGTCATCTTATCAGACCTTTGTCACCTATTTCCATGTCAACATGTCACTTGTGTGTGTTTGCATGTTTTGTCTTTGTTCATCTTAATGCACGTTATGTTTTCTTTATGTCATTCCTGTCAAAATGCATGCTTGTTTATTAAAAATCAGATTTTCTAAAAGAAATCCTAAAGTTAAGTCATGCTACCTCCAATAGATGAAAGAATTGCATGGACTTAATGCTGTCATAAAATTGGTCTTTCAATCTTAGGGGTAGAAAAACATTTTAGCTTTAGATTCATGATGGAGTAAGCTTATTTTTTAAAATAAAAAGAGATCTTTTTTAGTATTAATCCTTGATCTTTTCATGTTCTTTTTGGTGATATGGTTCACGGGTTGTTCCATCATCCCAAACTACTCTAGGATTATGGAATGCACTTGTGAAGCCCGTGTTACTTTCTGTTGCGGACGTTTGAACATCCTAGACCCGAGTCTACCTTCAAAAAAACCACAATATGGAATAATCCCCTTGTTTTTTGCTCTGGTAGCACTATAGTCTAAATTTAAAAAATCATTTTTGAGCTAAAAAATATTTCCTTTGATTTTTCCATTATTTTTCCTTGAATGGGCATAAAATTACCTTTCTAACAGTGTTTTACTTGCCTACGGATTATCCCGGATGAGGGAGTTATGATTTTCAGAATCTTTACTATCCGAAACCCTTGGGACTAGTATACAACATTCTGTTTAGGCCACTTTGGCCCATCAACTGATTTTTACAAAATTTTTAAATATTTTTCCTAAAAAGTTCACAAAATTCCCTTTTCGAAAAGGTATTGTTCATGGTATAAGAATTTTGAAAAAGATTAGAATGATTTTTCGAAGTCCATCATGCCCTTTTCCTTGTACATACTGCCAGTGTCGAGACGGACTTAATTTCAAAAAATAATTTTGTCTAGAAAGTGATTTTTCTCAAATTTTGGACTATTTTTATATTAAACATTGTGGAGCTACCTTTCTAACGGTACCTTATTTACCCTGTGAAGTCTACGAATACACTTTAAAAAAATCAAAAAATGGAGATGGCACGATGTTGTCCCCGGTTTTCAACCGAATTTTCAAATGTCTTTTTATCGAGATGTTCGAATGTCTCGAAATGCACCTGTTTAGTCTCCCTCATAACATCAACCCTTTTTGATTCAGATCAAGATTAAAATATAAAAAAAAGATTTCATATTAAAATTTTTGCTAGTGGAGATACTCCAATTCCACTACTTAGAAGGGATACTCTAACCCCATTTTTATTAAAAATTCAAAATTTCTCTTTGATCTTAACTATTTTCATAGCTCTATTGTAGGGGATACTCCAACCCCACCTCTCCAAGGGGAGACTCTAACCCCGCTTTTACCTCAAAAACTTAAATTTTTTTCTTTTCTGAATATTTCAAACTGTTTTGATGAAAGTCATCTTTGTTCTTCTAATTACCAATGAATCTAGACTGGTCTCTAAAATTGTCATCCCAATTATTCTTTAATAATCAAAGGCAATTATGAGATACATTTTTACCGCTCCTTATTTTTTATGTTCTTTTGTTTGTGATTTCTTATTTACGATATATCATATTTCTCGTTTTTTCACCTTACAACTTGTTTTCTCTTGTAGTGTTATTGTGCATTCATATTTAAAAATTATTTTCCAATAAAATTTATGAGGCGATATTTCACGTGGGTATCTCTCTAGTGCCTAATACGAAACATCTAATTTCTACAATCAAATTCGAACATCGTTTTCACTAAAAAAATCACTATGTTCCTCACATCTCCGAGATGTATAGTTGATCTAATTTTCCTTAAATAAAAAAAAAAACTCGAATTCACATTTTCCAAGACACCATTCATTAAAGAGGCTTATATCTAAATAGCGACCAAACAAACAGATTTAACCAAGACCAGAGTAAGACATAGTTAATAGGTATCGATTTCAGGCATTGTAGGGAGGCTCATCCTTCCCTGTGCATAACCAACTCCCGAGCCCAACCAACGAATCTCTGGACTTTGTAGACCTTGAAATTAGTGTTTCGAGTTTCATAACTCGTAAAATTATTTTCAATAGGCGTTCTATCTTGCTTAGCCTAAAATGATCGGTGGCGACTCCAAGTTTATAGCCATTTCGTGATGGCCATCCGAGACTAGTTGGATGAACGATTTGCCTGACGATCACTTCCTTTTCCTCTCAATTATTATGCCTAATCCCAGTCTCGATCATGGGATAACTAAAAGGCTTGATCGTAATCAACCATCATTTATCTTTAACTCGAGCATGCTTTGCCCTTTGGATCGTTCAAAGTTTTAAAGGTCGGGCATGTGGCGACAATGTGGCGACATTAAGGATATCTTTCTGATACATAGAAGGGCTAAACTCTTTGTAAAAAATTATACTGATGCTAACTTCCAATCTGATTAAGATGACAGCAACTCGTAAAGTGATTTTATATTTAACCTTAACAATACTGCAAATAGTTAGAAAAGTTTTAAACATGCTACAACTATAAACTCAATCACTAAAGCCAGATAAATCCCCATGTGTGAGCCACATTAGAGGAGTTTTGGATGGATAAGTTCATTTGATGAACTTGATGTGGTTTTAACCATTGTTATTAATGAAGCTATAACGTAAGTTAAGGAACCAAGGTCTTATCACAAATCCAAACATGTATTACGACAGTATCACATTATTAGAGATATTATAAAGAGATGTGACGTTAGTATGGAATAGGTACCTAGTGAGGAAAACTTAGCTAATCCTTTCATAAAGTTCTATCCCAATAGAAACATAATTATCATATGGAAGGCATGGGGCTTAGACATATAGGTGATTGGCTTTAATGCTAGTGGGAGATTGTTAGTGTAAACCCTATAAGCCAATCATTGTGGCTTATAAGGCATTAGCATTTAGTGATTTCATGTAATCAAACATCATGTTTAATTAATATAGTAAAGGTATTTCTTTACTCATAAGATTTAATTATATAATTGTTATAAATATCTTATGTAGGTAAAGCCTATGAAACACATTGGCCTTACAAGAAAATTGTAAAGAGTTACAATTGTGAGATCTCTATGCATCAAAACCATATTTCTAAAAGCTTTCCTTGTCATCATATTATCAAGATAGGGTATTGACAATGCATAAAGACTGGCATATGTAAGCCTCCATGTATTTGATGTATGTAAATAATCTCATAAGTTGAAGTATAGAGATACTTAAAGACATTATATAAGTACTTGTTATGGTAATAAGTTCATTGAACATGACCCACTATGAGAGTTCCATTTGGTATTTCACTCAAGTGTCATGGAAATACTCTTATTTGTCAGTATTGTAAGTGATTTTTAAACTTGTGACATAAGGTCATCTCGTATAAGAAGGGTCATGCTTTAATTCCATCATGAATTGGTCAACAATAGTTAGATGCTTATGGTAAAATGGTTTTGGGCATGCCATGAATCATATAATAGGTGAATGAATGGTCCAGAGAGGATTCATCACCCAAAGTGATATAAAGGGACATATCTCATATATAACTGGTCTGTGTTAAGTCCTTGGCCAAAGCAATATTAATTATGGAGTTAACATATAGGGGTTGCATACTAATATGGAATGAACTAAAAATAGTTACTAAACCACGCTCTTGGTAATTTCCAAATATCTGAGGAGAGGATATTTATTGTGTTGAGATATTGAATACTGAAAGGTTTGTCAAAACCATCTTGAAACTCCCTGCATGTTAGATGACTATGATGCATTGCTAAATGCCAATCTTGGTCTATAAATATAAAATATTCTTAATTTAGGCTATTTTATATTTATTGCCAATTTGATTGGGGCTTAATGGGTCGTGCACATAAGGGTGATTAAGAGAAATTAAATTAAAACTAGGCTTATATGTCTAATATAAATAACGACTACTTAAGCCTAATTTGAATGAGTTTAAATAGGCTAGGGCCAAAATTGTATTTTTTAGGAATCAAAATTTTAAACCGTAGGCTATATAAACCCATGTTTGACATCTCTCATATTTTATGGAGGAGGCTTTGGAATTCAACCAAAAAGACTCCAAATAAGAGTTGGTGACATCTTTCCTACAACCTTCCTGCAAAGTAAAGAAAATTTTTTATAAATTATTTTTCTTTTCTCTCTCTTATCCTTCCTCTTATCTCTTTCAACTCTTTGATTCACTCTTGCTCCCTTCTTATATTAGCCGAATTCAACCAATCTCAAGTCGAATTTAGCCATACGAGGTTGAATCTACTGCTAGTATACTAAAAAATGACCTGAAGAAAGGTTAGAATTGATCTAGAACAAGTTAGATTAGCCACGAAGATATAGGAAATTTTTTTAAAGTATAGAGGCCAAATATGATTTGTAAAGTGTTCTTTTCTGGAGTGGAAGCATTGCAAACAAGTGAATTGAATATGCTAGGAGAAGGTATAGAGGAATACTAGAGTAGACCCTAAAGCTCTAAGTGCAGTGGTAGGTGGTGAATAAAATGGAGAGATGGTAAAATAAGGTTAAGCATGGCGAAGAATAAGGTTGGGAAGAGAATTAAAATGGAAAAGATTAAAAGAGAGTTTAAGAGTTGGAATACTGCCAAATGCCAAAAAGTCTTCTAAAAAGTTAATAAAATTTTTATTTTAGAATAAGAGGTTCAATATTTGTATATTTAATAGGTTTTATGAAGAATGTCCGTTGCTAAATTAATGCTTTGCTTGATGAGGTTTATATTATTACTAGTATGATGAATAATAAACAAGAGTTCACTTTTCATTCTTAAAGAAAAGAAGATACACTCAAACTTCAGAAAAGTTAATTAGAGACCTTTTAACTGTCTTCATATTTGATACACCAAACCAAGCTCTTTGAAACATCCCAATAGTGAAACTAACCCAAGAATCATACCATATTTTAGGTTATTTCCACTTTTTTTATTTTAGTGAAAGAGTATTAGGTGAAACACCCTTTATAGAGTAATTCTTCGTAGAGGTGTTTTCCATGAAGGTTTTCTATAAATGAGTTGTTCCATTGCTTTCAATAAGAATAGTTCTAGACAAAGGTCGTTATGAACATGAACTATTATGACCAGGAGCTGCTTTGAACAATTTTGATTTTGAGTTTGAAAATGAAGGCGGTTTTAATTTTAGTGAAAATAATTTTGGTTTTAAGTTTTTAAATCAAAACAGTTTCAATCTTTTAGCTTAAAAAATGAAAATAGTGTTAGTTTTAATGAAAACAACTTTGGTTTTGAGCTTTTAAAATTTTTTAATGAAAATAGTTTCAGTTTTAAGCCTTTTAGCAATAGCAATTTTGATGTTTTAGTGTCTTATTTCAAAAATAGTCTTATTTTTAGCATTGGTTATAAAAACAATTCTGATTTTTAGTGTCATGGCTAATCTAAGATATTCGAAAATCCTTTCCCATGGCATTCAGATGCTCTATTTATTGTCTCGAGTGAAGTTTGCCTAAAGAGGTTAAAAAGTACCTCGATATGACTTTTCATGCTATCCAAGATCCTTGTGACTTAAAGTAAATTTAATGCCCAAAAATCCTTTTAAAATTCCAATAAAAGTTTCATTTAAGGCATTCGGATGTATCTATAGACATTCGAATAACTTTGTTTGAAAAAGAGAAACACAAGCCTTAAATGCTCCCCTTTTTATTGTTTTTTTGAGAATAATGCACTTTAACAAAATAGCTTCAAGTATTTTCTTCTTGGTTGCCTGGGAATGTCCCTAAGTGCATTTCCTAGAAGAGCATTATTAACATCTAATAAGGGTTGCATGAACTTTGTGAAAAAGGATAATTTCTCTAACTTGGTCGAGTTGCAAAGGAGGTCGTGAAATTCCTTAATGCAAAGAGTTAACATAATTCTCTATTTCAAAATATAATAAATTATTTCCAGAAGTGTAATTTTGCATATATTATTCTCACATTTTTGTCTGCATTATTTTCATGACATTATGTAATATGCTTTTATGATTTCAATTTGATATGCCATTTTTCTTGCTTACATTGTATCAAAGTTTAAGACATTCTGCATTCATAATGTGCTATTTCAAAATGCATGCTCAAAATGATTTTAGTTTTGTGAAATAAATAAGGCAATATTAAGGAGATTAAGATAATTTCCTAACTGTTTACCAGGCTGCAAGGGACATATTTAGTAATTATCGTTAATGCAGAATATTCTTTTGGGGAATGAATTGGATTTTTTAAATAATAAAAAACTATGATTTGTCGAGTTGTGAAAAAATATAGAAATTTTGCAATAATTATAAGTTCCATGTCATTCTTAAATAACGCATATATTTCTAGTTTTTTTAAGGAATTATTTTTTAAAATATAGAAATCAAAACCGACAATCTTGGAGACCAAAAGATAAAAACATTGTTAATAGGTAAAGATTTACAAGTGTTACGGGGTGCTATAATTTTCCCCACATGTAATCAACTATTGAACTAGCGTTATGTTTTTTTTTTTTGGTTTTAATCTTGGACTCCAAAAATTGTCTTCTCTAAAAGATTTTAATTAATTTTAAAATTTTTTATTAAAAAAATAATTTTTATAGGTGACTAATCACACCTAAACAAAAAAATGGCAACAATTCCTTTATATAATCATTTTCAAATAGCCATGTTTTTCACTCAAACCGCCACATACATTTCACATATAGATACACACCCCATTCGCCAAGAAAAAAAAAAGGAAAAATGAAGTTTTAAGTCGTGTAAGACGATTCTTGCACAGCACTAATACTTTTTAATTTTAATAAAAATTCTTCAATTTACCTTTTTTCATGGAATTCTCGTTACATTTCTTATGGAAAAGCATTTCAAGTGTACACAAGTTCAATAAACATTTTTAAATTCATAATATTGAAATAATCTATGCAGTAATTAAACTAACTAAGAGTTGGGTTATTTGCCCATCTTAATAGGCTTAGCCTGAACTAAATTGAGTCTAGACATGAGAGTTTGTAATTTAAGCTAACGCGACTTGGGCTACTACTAATTTAATAATTTTTTATTAAAATTTAATTATTAAATATAAATATTAATATAAAAATATTTTTTTAATATTTGTAAATAATAATAATAATATGAGATTTTATGTCAACTCTAGCAAAAATTGATTAAGCAAAATTAAAAAAATCGAGCCTCCCCTTAATCCATGATACGTTTAATAGTAATTGATGACATGAATTTTCCACGTTGCCATAAATAGAATCCAAACAATCCTTTTCTTTACTAATTTCTTCCTACTGGTTCTTAATGCCATATGCGTTGCACGTGCTTTACATATTGAATTGATAATAATATTTTTTTTCGTATAAAAAATGAATTAATTAATAATAATTAAAAGAATAACTTAGTTTCAAAAACCTCCTTAATAAATTCTTTTTTAAATCTACTAAATTTACAATAATATGCAAAAATTTGCTTAGATCAAAACAAATCTAATAAAAGCAAGAAGTATAGAAATGTATTAAAAATGAACAACTTACCAAAGACCCAAAAGTTTTTGTTGTGAAAGAAAATTTTTAAAGCTACTGAATTTGTAATATTCTGAAATTTGTCCAAGAATGAGATAAAAAATATGTTATGACAGTGAATGAAAGAAAGCAAAACCATTCTAAGAAAAAAAATAACAAGTAAGAAACTCTATTAAAAAACAAAAACAATATTTTAGAAAGTATTGCTCAATATTTGATGTAAAATTTAAAGAATTTATTTTATAATGAAAAGTCTTAGTTTTAATTGGTATCTAACTATATTACTAATTAAATAACAATCACTCTATGACTATAAGTACTAAAATAATATATATATATATATGTATAATTAACCACTAATTAAATTTAACCAAATTTATCTTATTTTGGTCATATATTTAAATAAAAGACTTAAAAATATAATTCTAATTTTATAACGCACAATATAATAGTAAAATATTATTTCAACCATTATTAAATAATATAATAAAAATAATGAATATTATCATTTAATAGAAGTGTTTTAATCAAATTAAACTTCTTACTTATGAATATTATTAATAATAAAAATATTTATAATGGTAATTTAGAAATAAAGTAAACAACAATAACTATTTTCATCGATTGAAAAAATTCTCTATATTCATGCTTTTATATTATATATAATTTCTAAATATCACTTTTTATCTGACTGAATCCTAAAATACAAAAATCCTATGTCTAGAATTTGATCGTTGCTGTCGTCTCGTCATTTACAAAGGATTTTTTTTTTTTTTAAATAAAGGAGGAGTTAGAGTTGCCACAATGATTCAAATTTCATCCTACAAATGATAAGTGGGTAAATCATAATTTTTAGGCAATTTGTATCTCAGCCTATTGTTGTGCTCCTTATTATTTAAGATGAACTAAGTGTTTATGAGCAATTCATAAACAGTAAGGATGTAAATGAATTGGGCTATTTGTAAATTATTCGAACTCGACTTATTAAATACTTGATCAAACTAGTTTGTTTAACTAAACAAAAAAAGCCCAAGCTTGAATTTGTGCTCGATTATATAAATGGGCTAACCTCAAGCTTCATAGCCTTGACATTAAAAGTTTGTGAATAGCTCATGTGTGTGTATATATTTATTTATTTAGGTATATATAATAAATAACTTATTTATTATTATTACTTAGTAAATTATAATTCTATCTAGAGAATTGAATTTTATTTTTTTACTATCTACTACTTAATTCCAATTTTCAAAGAGTCTTTTACTTCAATGTTCTGGCATAAAGATGTCTACTAAATACTAAAGTAATAAACTTAAAAAATACTTTAAGAGGAGATTTAATAAAGGTAAAGCAAATAATCAAGTTATAAACGAGTTAAACAAGACAAACTCAAGCTTCACATTTTTAAACAAGTTGAGCCCTTTAAATTTGACTTATTTAAATATATGAGCCAAGCTTGAGTAGCCTAATTGTTCACAAGCCAAGCCTGAAGTTCAAATGCTCGGCTTGGCTCAGCTGATTTACACCCTTAGTAAACAGTTCAATTTTTATTCGTTTATATTCATTTATGAAGCTAAATAAATGATTATGAGCAATATTTTAAGATTAGTTTATCAAATGGATTGAATTTAAACAAAATATATTTAGTTCATTTATATTCACGAATAAACTCGTCTATGAATTATTTTCAACTCCTTTAATAGACTGTTTGAACTCATAACTGTATTTATTGTTTGATTGTAATATTATTAATACTCATTAATAAATTAATGTTAATATTAAATAATTTTTTTTATTTATATATAATTGATTATATTTGTTATTATTATTTTATATTTAATAACAACCTAAATTTAATAATTTAATAATATTTGCATTTTATTGTTTTACATTTAATAATAACTTAAATTTAATATTATTTGGATTTTATTATTATATATTTAATAATAACTTAAATTTGACTTATTTGTTTATGTGTTTGTTTGTTTATTTTCATGAACACATCTTTTATTTGTTCAAGAACATATTTAATTAAATATTCATTAATACGTTTGTTTAATGTTAACAAACAAGTCTTAATTTGGACTAATCGAGCACAAACCAAGTTTAAACTCATCCAACACTAAACGAGCTGATTTGAATACAATTTCCAAAATTTTGAGCGAGCAAGAATCGAACACAAATAAGTTTTCAGAAGTAAACAAAAGAACAGGCAGAGAGATTTGTTTGCTCAAGTCCTGTTTATTTACGGTCTAAGAAGAGAAACATAAAAAAAGAAAAGAGTAAGAAAAGATAGGAAGGAGATAATGGAAGGAAAAGAATGAAAGAAAGAACTAAGATATAAATATTCTTATTTACTATTTTTAGCAACTGAAAATAAATAGAAATGTAAAGACGCAAAAACAATAAATAAAAACTATTTCATCTAAATATATAGTTGTTTTACTTATTCTATTTTATTTCTTTTGTTTTAGCCATATCTATAAAATAAAAATCAATAAATATAAAAATTATATAACTAAGTATAAATGGAAAAAAATTATGCATTTGATAAAATAATTAGTAAAAATACAATGCTAATAATATAACATAAAAAACAAACAATGTAATCTCAATATATGAAATATTATATTTAAATTTTTTTTTAATTTTAGTATTTTACAATATTCCATCTGTGCATTAAAAATATTATATTAGTTTTTATGTTAAAATAATCTTAAATATATTAAAAATAATACAAAAGTTGATGAAAACCAATCCCATCCCAATATAAGGAGTTATAATTCTGGTCTAATTCTACAGTACAATTTTCTAACCGTGCATGGAATTTTCGTTGTTGGTGAGGTCAAGTACCGAGATATCAGTCATACTCGTATCACTTCGGTAGAACTTTTCCTTTGTAAAAGGCAATAAAGTCGGTAATTAACAACCGTTGTCAAAAATGAAAAATCCGAAGTTTCGAGGACTTGCAATTTAAATATGAGGGCTCGTAGTTTAACATATTCTCTTAAATGATGGATAAATTCCTTCGGTTTTATTTGAATTAAAGATAATAGTAATTTAGATATTTGTAATTTTTTTAAATACATTCAATTTATCTAAAATTTAAATTTATTTATTATTTGCTTACTATCTGAATATTACTATTTGAATCCGTATCTGATTTAAAATATAATATCCATTGGATAACCAAATCAGCTACATATATGAATTTTTTGAATTAATTTTTTTAAAATAGATGAACATATAAAATTAAACAAGAATTAAATATGTAAATAAATATCTGAATCAGAATATGAATTTCGGTATCTATATAAAGAAAGTCGACTAGGGTAATGAATTTAGATATTTCACAATATCCAAACTAAAAATTAAAGCGGGTCAGATAATAGATATACAAAGATATTTATATTTGAATTCGTAGCGGATTGTAAATCAAATATTCGAATCGACAAATTATCTGAATTATAGTATTCGAATCCAAAAAAAATAGAATAGATAATGTACTATCCAATATCATTCCAAATTCGAACTGAAAGGTGATTTTAAAAAGATTAAAAACAATAATCATAGTGAGATTAGCCACCAAAAAGATAAGATTGGATACTTAAAGGTGAAAATAAAATTAATGATTGTATTTGAATTGAAAAGCTACAGTAGCCGTGAGATAAAGTGTAATGAATAAACAAAATAATCATAAATATATTAAATTAAAATTTATATAATAAAATTAATAGCATATTTAAATATTAAAAATTATAAAATATTGAAAAATTTGATATTTAAGGAAATAAAACATACAATAATTATAAATATTTTTTAGCAAACTAAAATTAAACATATAAAATATAAAACAAAATAAACTAATTTAAATATTAATGCAAAATAATTTAGAAAAAAAAGATTGAGGGACATTTTAAGAATAAAAAAATGAATAATGAGAATATTATGGTTAATGGTCATTGCAATGACTCACTGAACCATTCCCTTTCCCACCTAAAATCAAGTTTCCAACCCATTGGATCAAACGGTGCTTCAATCTCGCAAAGATTTTGCGTGGATTCCAAGGGAATCTTAATTATATTATTAACATTGTCGCCACATGCTCACCTTTAAAACTTCGGATGATCCAAAGGGTATAGCGCGCTTGACTTAAAAATATATAATAGTAGTGGTGCTCGAGCCTTTGGGTGAATCGCTGAGAATTGGATTAGGCGTAATAATATGAAGAGGGAGTGATCGTCGGGTGAATCGCTCATCTAACTATTCTCGGATGGGCATGACGAAGTGGCCACAAACTTGGAGTCACCATCGATCATTTCAGGCTAGGCATGATCAGATGCCTATTGAAAACAATATTTCGAGTTACGAAACTCGAAACATTGATTTCAAGGTCTACAAAGTCTAGAGATTCATTGGTTGGGTTCAGGAGTTAGTTATGTATAGGGAAGGATTAGCACCCCCACGATGCCCAAAATTGATACCTACTAACTATGGCTCACTTCAGTCTCGTCTTAATCGGTTCCATTTTTGTCATTATTCAGAAATAATTCCCTTTGATTCATGAAGTTTTGTAAATTATAGATGCATTTTTTTTAAAGAAAATTAGATCAATTATGCACCTCGGAGGTGTGAGGAACATAGGGTTTTTTTTTTTTTTTTATGAAAATAATGTATGGATTGGATTTTAAAATTTTGGGTATTTCATATTAGGCACTAGAGAAATACCAACACAAAACATTGCCTTATGAATTTTATTGGAAAACAAATTTTAAATATGATTGCACGATAATCACTACAAAATGTGTTAGTAAGACGATAAAGAACATAATAATATCATAAACAAACAATCATAAACTAAAGAGTATAAAAAGGAGGGGTGACCAAACTATGTCTCATAATTATCTTCAATCATTGAAGAATAACCGGGATACAATTTAGAAAGGGTTTCGATTCAATGGTAATTTGCAGGGCAAAAAAGATTTTAATCAAAATAATCCGAGGCATTTGAAAGAGAGAAAATTTTTTATTTTTTTAAGTAAAAGCGGGGTTGGAGTATCCCGTGGGAGAGGTAGGGTTGGAGTGTCTCCAAAGACAAAGTTATGATAATAATTAGGAATAAAGAGAGAATTCAAGTTTTTAATGAAAAACAGGATTGGAATATCCCTTCGGAGTAGCGGAGTTGGAGTATCTCCACTAGCGAAAATTTTAATAGAGAGGAAACAGATACCTAGTATGAAATCATTTTTTGTATTTCGGCCTTGATCCGAGTTTAAAGGGCTTTTGTTGTGGGGGAACCAATTAGGTGCATTTCGAGACATTCTAATGTCTCGATAAAAGGAGATTCAAAAATTAAGTTAAAAACAAGGGACAACATCATGTCATCTTCTTTCCCGAATTTATTTCAGGTGCATCCGAAGGCTTCAAGGGACTAATGAGGTACTGTTAGAAAGGTAACTTGATAAGGTTTAATATAAAAATATTTCAAAAATCCTAAAAAATCATGTTCTAGGCAGAATTAATTTTTGAAGTTAGGTTTGTCTCGACACTGGTAGCATGTATAAAGAGAAAGGTGTGATGAACTTTGAAAGATCGTTATGGGATTATCCAAAATCATGAGATCATGTACAATACCTTTTCAGAAACGAAATTTTGTGAAGTTTTTAGGAAAAATATTTAAAAATTTCATAAAAATCATCCGATGGGCCAAAATTGCCCAAATAGAGTATCATGGGCTGGTTCTAGAGATTCCTGATAACAAAAGTTCAAAAAATCATAACTCCCTCATCAGAGATGATCTAAGGGTGACCAGGACAGTTCAAAAGGTATTTTGACAAATGTTAAGCAAAAAATATCAAAAAAATCAAGGAAAATATTTTATGGTTCAAAAATGATTTTCCAAACTTAGACTATAATGTTGCTAAAGTAAAATAGGGGGCTATTTGATATTTTTAGGGTTTTTTCAAAAATAGGCTTGGGTTTGGGACATCTGAACGTCCATGAAAAAAAGTGACATAGGCGTTACAAGTTCATTCCACAATCCTAGAGTAATTTAGGACTATGAAATAACTCGTTGACCTTGTCACTAAAGGAAATATTGCATTGAAGATCAAGGCTTAATATATTTTTCAACCAAAAAAGGATCATTTTTTTCCTTTGAAAAATAGCATCTTTAAAATTATTTTATCATGAATCCAGAGTTGAAATGTTGATTTATCCCTAAGATTGGAATATCAATTTTATAAAAACATTAAATCCATGCTATTCTTCATCTATTGGAGTTAGCATGAACTTAACTTAAGGATTTTTCTGAGAATCAGGTTTTTAGGAAACAAGCAAGCATTTTGATAGAGATGTCATGAAAAAATATAACACACGCAAAGATGAACATGGACTAAACATGCAAATACACAAAGATGATATTCTAACATGGAAATGGGTGACAAAATACAAGAAAACGACAAATAAGGTGCATGATGAACATATTTAAATAAATGAATGCATGTTAGAGTTGTCAAGACAATATTTTTATGTCATGAAACTCCTTAAAATATAAGAAAATGCTTGAACATGCATGAGGTATGTTAAGGTGAACTTTTAAATATGAAATGCATATGTGAATATAAAAGAGACATGGCAAGAAATGCATGAATGGAGGCTGTGATAATGATGAAAATGCAGCATGGCATATTTGTATATCCAACTAGCATCAAGGTATTAAGAGGGTCCTCAAAATCCTAAGACTACCACAACCAAGCCAACAATAATGCATGAGAGTCTTAAGATGGTCATGCTAACGTAAAGAGCTCACTAAAATAGTGTAGATGATAAAAATAGAAAATGTATGAAAAAAGGTAGAAAATATATAGAAAAAGCTCAAACTTTTTCTCTCTTCCTAAAGCAGTGACTTTAAGCTCAATTCTATCCCTCTTTTTGCTATTATTTAGCAAGAAATGGGTGAAAGAAATAAGCTTTCTAGTAATATGGTTGATGGTGAGATGTTTTAAGTGTGAAAGTGCATGAAAGGTTGAGTTTTTGAAGGTTTTTCTGGTGGTGATTTTGGGGAACTATGGGAACGAAAGAGGGTAACGGGTGAAAGGCAATGGAGCAACGTTCTTGGGAGAGTTTTTGGGTTGGAGATTGTTGGAAAGTGTTTTTTTTTTTTTAGGAATGGCCAGAGAGATTTTTTTTGTTTAGAGGTAGCTGGAAGTCCTTTTTTGTTTTTGAGAATGGCTGGAAGTCTCCCTTAAATTAATGTTCAGCCAATGCTTTTAGGAGACAAAGCAAGGGCATTTTAAATCTTTCATTCTTATACTAAGGGACATCTCTAGCTACCATGTTCCACTGGTCTTCCTCTCATTGGTTCTATCATGCTGAGAAAGGGGGCATAAAAGCTGCAACTGCCTCCACGCTGAAGATTTGCTTGACATGCCCTCTTACAACCATATATCTTATGAAAGTGACCTTTGACATTGGCCTTTTGGGCTCTAAGAATTTGTTTAAATCTGGTCATAGGCCTAAGTCTAGGTTTACAATGATTTATGATAGTTTCTTAGTGTAAAAACATGTTTGAATCAGATTTTCAAATTTTCAAAAAAATGGTCCGAACTGGCAAAAACACCTTGGTGTGTCAATACAAAACATGTTGTATCGATATACAAGGCAATTTTTACCCATGAGTATATATACAATGAAGTGTGTATCAATACTAAGAGCAAAAAATTATTTCCAGTCTAGAGACTTAGAGGCCTGTATCGATACTCCATGGATTTATACCGATGCTCGTGCTTATGTATCGATACATTTTGCCAAAAATCACAACTTTAGCTACTGCTAAGGTCTGTATCGATACAAACATGCTAGGTATCTATACCAAACCCTCTTATATCGATACTACAAGTGAAAATTCAAGTTTTTGGTGATGTAAAGGCCTCGTATTAATTTTTCAAATTTCCCTTTTACCCTTTATAAAAGTTCATAAAAATAAATAATAATTTATATAATAATTAGAGTTAGTTTTAAAAATTAATTTAAATTAAATATAAAGAATTCTTTATTTTCTTTGTACTTATTTATAAAATAAGAGAAAAAAGGAAAAAAGATAAGAAAAAATAAAAAAATTATAAAACTAATTAAATAATATTTTTATTTTTATATTTATTTTTCTTTGTATTTTAAAGAAGATGAAAGGGAAGAAAGGAAAAATTAAACTAATATTTTTATAAAATTAATGTATATAAAAAGTTTTGCTTTTTATAAATTATTTTTTACAGTATTAAGTTAAATTATAATGTAAATTATTATTTATTGTTTAGTATTTATTTACAAAAATGAAAAATACAAAAAGGAAAAAGTGGAATTAACAAATAATAAAAAATACATTTTATAAAAGTAAAGTAAAAAATATTTTTTTGAATTAATTATATTTAAAAAATTATTTAAAAATAAATTATTATTTATTTTCTTTATATGTAATTATGAAAATGATAAAAGGTAATTGAAAAATTAAAAGAAAAAAAAAAAAGAAGAGACATTTGTTAGCAACCAATTGATGACATGTATCACTAGCTAATTGCTACCAGAAGATGTAATAAAAAAAAGCAATGGAAGGGATTAATGTTATCCTACTTGTAATTAGGACCAAATTGTTATGTTCTAAAGTTTAGAGATTAAAAACCATATATGCCTGATGTCTGAGGACTATGAGTGCTTTTTACTCTAAATAAATAAAGGCAGAATGGAATAATTATTCGTTAAAAAAAGAATAGTAGAAAAATATGTATTATATAATTTCCATTTTTTGGAATGGAATAAGGAGAAATATTGTTACATTGTTCCGTTGCTTAAAATAATGTTAGAGAACATATAAAAAAATTTATATAAAATGATTGCATTATCCTTGAATTAAATAATAATATTTTATTTATAAAAATTATTCTTATATCGTTATTTTCATTTAAACTATTATTAATATATTTAAATATATTATATTTAATTAGAAATTTGACACAGCAAAATGATATTTTAAAAATAAAATTTGTTTTTAAATATAATAAAATAAAAAAAAAATAGGTAATTTTTTACTATATATATTAAAAAAAGGAATGAATAGTTTTTTAAGTTACGCTAATGATATAAGCTTATTTGAAAGTTGGATTGATTTTTTTTTAAATGGGTAGCTTTTTTTAATAAATAATTTTTTTGAAAAAAAATATAAAATCTTAGGTAATTTTTTTTATTATTCTTTGCATTTTCACCAATAAATTGGTGTCACCTAACTTATGACACTAAATTGGTCACTATCTTTATAAATAGTACAAATAATAAATTAAAAATATTTAAATTATATATATACTTAGAAGTAATTTATATATAATGTATTTTAAAATATATAACAAAATAAATTTTTTAATATATTATATTAATATTTACATCTAATTATTTTTTAAAATAATATTAAAAAATATTGTCGTATTATATTTAAATATTTAAAATAAAATTTGAAATTATTTTAAAATAAAATTTAATATTTTAATATTTAATTTTTAAAATTTATAAAATTTAAAAAATAATGGTTTAATAGCCCTTGAAATTTATCAAATCTTCTAATGTGGTCCTTTTACTTTAAAAATATCTAATTGAGTACTTCATTTCGTTTGCTTTTTTAGTACCCGACTCTAACATAATAAAATACAAGGAGATGTGAATTTTGTATCTAATGAAAAATTAACACGTGGCACCATATAATGAAGCCATGTATATTTACAAAAAACAATTTTTATCCATTTTTTCTTTTTGATAAATATTTTATAAAAAATTAAAATTAAAAAATAGGGCTACTTAGTGAACTTATAAACTTAGTTTGACTTGAATTTGGATTTGGTCATAATATTTTAGATCGAAACTTAACCATTATATTAATAAGAAATTTTTAGTTTTAAGTTTTAAAATTTTTTTAAATATTAAATACTTATATAAAATTATGTTGATATTGTAATTTTCAATGTTGCTATTTTCAATAAAATGCATATTTATATTTTGATAACATATGATATAATATTATTATTTTAATGATAAATAATAAATAAATAATCTAATGAATATTATTTATTATCTTTGTAAAAATATTAGTGACTATAATATTATAACAATATTATAATTTTAATAGTAAATTGTAACATTATCTACATTCTAAATTTTAAGTAGTATTTTTAATATTTTATTGAAATTGTTTTATATTACTATTTCAATGATAAACATATAAATTAAATTTTATAAATATTTAATAATAAATGTTTTAATATAAAGATATTAATATTTAATAGTAATATATTAATAGGAATAATATTCTAATAATTATTATAAATATTTCAAAATATTTATATATATCATTTTTTTTAAATAGCATTATTTAATTATCAAATATTAATATAATATTTAATGTTAAAATAATACTCTTTGAAATATGAGATTAAAAATTAATTTTCTAATTATAAATAGTTTTTAATATTTATATATTTATGTCAATATTACTATTTGAAAAGTATAAAATTTATATTTTAATAATAATTATGTTAATAGAAATAACATATTTTTAAAATTTTTATAATGTTTAAAATATTGATATAATTAATTTTTTAATAATAGTATTATTTTAGTATTTAATATTAGTATAATATTTTAATATTAAATATTTTATTAAATGTTACTATTTGAAATTTTAATATTTTAATAATAAGTAGTTTTAAATATTTTAGTATTTAATTTAATATTACTATTTCAAGAAAATATATATTTCCTAGAATATAACCAAACTATAGAAAATATTTTTCACTAAGTCATTCAAATATTAGAAAATCTCTACTTTTTCAAAAAATCTTCACATTTTCTAAAAAATATATTTTGGGTTTTGGGATGAATATCGTCCTTAACTTTGGGGATGATTTGTGAACATTTGTCTCCAAAATTTTTTAGAGATATGGTTTTAAAAGATAATTGATTAGAACGACTTATATCGTTCCTAAAATTTTTGTAAATAATTTTCAACTTTTGGGGACGATTTTGATAATCCATAATTTTTCTAAATTTTACAGTGCTAGCTACAGCCCCATATCATGTCATGAATGTTTATTTCGTAATAGGAGAATTGTAGCCCTAAGAAACAAGAATTAGCAATTCTAATTGACTCAATCTAATCAAAGATTTTATTTATCTTATCATAAAAAAATTAGTAGATCTAGTTTTACGATCAAACTTTTTTAAAGTATTCTAGAAGGGGCAAAAACAACAACATAAAATGTCCATAATGCAGAACATGTTACCTTTTAATGAGTGTGACATTAACTAGATATTATTAATTTTAGTAATGAGTTGTTTGTCAAAATGAATATTGATAGGGAGAACAATTATTAGATTATATTGCATGAAAAATAATTCAGTTATATACTACCCCAATGCCCAATCCTTATTAAAAGGTTTAGAATGAAAATGAAAATTTACAAAAAGGTTAAGGTGGTTTTTACCCCTAAAAACACTTTTCATATCCCATGCCCTCCCATGTATATATAATATAAATTTACAATTTTATTTGAAATGCAGTTGGATATCTACCACAACCAGCCGTTGAAGCCTTATTTGCAATAAAACTTGGAGACAATCTTTGTCCCTTTGAGATTCCTTCTCTTATCAGAATAACTTTGGCTGAATTCTCTCGCCTGGCAAAAGCTACAGCTGCCACTTTGGAAAAGTTTGGATGGAATGAAGTTATACTTGTATATGAATATATGGAATACAGTAATGCGAGAATCCCTATTTAATTGATGCCATTGGAGAATAAGGACATTCAACTATCACATAAGTGGGTAATCCCCACCTCTGTCGAGGATTTTCAAATTTTAGAAGAGTTAGAAGTGCTAATGACCTTGCAAAGTAAGGTGTTCGTTGTGTACATGACTAAAACCCTTGTGTCTCGCATTTTTGTTGCTGCAAACAAGGTAGGAATGATGAGCAAAAGACTTACATGGCTCGTGATATATGGTTTATCCATCTTTGAAGGCACCATGTATCCTATAGCTATTGATTCAATGAAGGGAATAATAGCTTAACTCCTTATGTGCCTAACACGAAAACTCTTCAAAGCTTCAAAACGAGATATAAAATTTTATCCATGATAAAGCAAAATAATAAGGTAAGTGAGCTAAATCTTTTCGGTTTGTGGGTTCATGATATAATTTGGGCGTTAGCTATGACTGTGGACACAGTCAAAACTAAGAATTTGGGCTTTTTAAGGAGACGAAGGGCAAAACTTCTATAAATGCCCAAATTAACCAATCAAGTCTTAGAAGAACTCTTCAGGAAATCTCAAATGCTAGTTTTAGAGGGATCAGTGGGGATTTTGACTTGGTTAATGGGCAGCTACAGCCGTTAGTCTTTGGAATATTTAATTTAACTAGAAAAAGAGAGAGAATGATTGGCTATTGGACTCATGACCAGGGAATATCAAGAAATTTATATTCAGCTAGAGCGTTATATTTAACTTCTAAGAACAAACTGAGAAAAATCATTATACCTGAAAAAACCCAAAGAAAACTTGAGGCAAACGACTCAATTGGAGATAAATGGAAAATAGGGGTTCCAAGTAAAGTAGGGTTCAGAGAATTTGTGAACATACATCCTGGGAATAAGAAGGGCAATGGCGATGAATTACCAAGGTTCTCCATAGAGGTCTTCCAAGCGATATGGAAGACCTTGGCCTTACCTCCTACCGCTGATTATGAATTTGTAACCATTGATGGGCCTTATGATGATCTTTGTTGCAAACTTAAGGATAAAGTTAATTCTGGTTCTTTCAAATTTCTTTCTTCTAAATCAAGTTTATTTGAATTGCAAATTCTTATAATTTGTTGTAATTTTTTGAGTGAGAATGTTATAGAACAGCCATGCTGCCTTGGGAGATATCTCGATTGTGGCTAGCAGGACAAATTGTGTTGATTTTACATTGCCATATTTGGAGTCAGGGGTGACCATGCTTATAAAAGTCCAGCAAATGGGCTAGAAGACATGTGGATATTCACAAAGCTTTTGAGTTGGGATCTGTGGTTGGCAATCCTTGCCATCTGCATTTTCATAGGGATTGTTTTTCGAGTTCTAGAGCGTCGTGAAAATACAGAGTTTAATGGATCAAGAAGAAAGCATCTCAGCACCATTTTGATGTTTCCATGCCTATCTGTCGCAATTCCTCAAAGTAAAGTGTCCTTTTACTTCTCTATTTTTCACTCAGATTGCAAACATTCTAACTATGATTATAGAAAAAGCTAATTAAACCGAGGTTTTTCTCTTTTCCTTTTTTTTGGCAACATGAGACAGGGTAGTAACCCATTACTCAAGGTTGGTGTTGATTATATTGATATTTTTGGCATTTACTTTGATGCAGAGTTACGCAGCAAACCTATCTTCAATCCTAACAATCAATCAATTACAGCCAATAATCCCGAATATCAAAGTACTTAAAGAAAGTTATGCTGGCTACCAGAATCAGTCATTTGTAAAAAATTTCCTCATAAATCGGTTTGGGTTTGAGGAGTCTATGCTCAAGCCATATGACTTTGTTAATTACTGTAATAAAGCCTTGTCAAAAAGATCTAGCAAAGGGGGAGTTTCTCCCATCTTTGATGAAATTCCTTACATTAGACTTTTTTTTTTTTGGCTAGATATACTACTGGCTACATGATGGTTGGACCAACCTACAGAACCGATGGTTTAGGATTTGTAAGTTTTATCATTCTATATATTTATGATTGTATAATCATTATCTAAACTAGATAATTGATCAATTTAGGTTTTATGTTAGTTAACATCTCATAATCGAGTTTCTTTGCCTCTTGAAAATAATTATAAATAAATAAATGAATAAATCAATAAGCTTTTCAATGTATATCGCTCTTTCCAAGCTAGAACAATTTGATAATAGATTAAAAAAATTAAATTTATCATAAAGAAAAAAGAGGGTTGATCTACTCTTTCTGTGGCTGCTTATAGGGCAGCTTATTCTCAATATTCTAATTTGTTTTCTATGCTTTTTTAATTTCACGCATTACCAATATGCTCTCTTCTCGTTGCTAATTTTTCGAGGGCAATCCTAAATTTCACTCAAGGAAAATATGTCTACGATCTAGAAAATGTATTTTGGCAAAATATCCATAGATCAAGACAAGACTGGGCCAGTCTCTTGGGCTACCCCTAGTCTTAGTTCAAGGAGCTTTGCAGGCCTCTTTATCATCATTGGGATTGTTGTATTGTTAGCCTTGCTTTTCTCAGAAAACCATATTTTGGGAAAGCTTGTCCGAAGATACATCTTTTGCAATTCTGGTGATATCTGGGGACCAAGAGTTCAACCTATAGCTGAGACTACTTCAACAGCTACTAATCCTCCTGAAATCACAGTATTCAAGAAAATCAAAATTCTAACCACAATTACAGGGATGAATCTATAGAAAAAGCTATATTAGAAGTTCACTCAGTCATAGCCGTTAGCATGCAATACATAATTTTCAGGGCATTTAGATACTAGAATCACATTTCAAGAAAATGTGTGAAATGATTGCCATCATATGTGTGTGTGTGTGTGTCTGTGTGTGGGAGTAAAAAGCCATACTCATTATTTGCATGATGTATATGTTAATATAGTGATACCAAGTCGAAATATCCCTCTATAAAATATATATCGTTATATTATTTGTATAAATATTAATGAAAAAGGCAGCCAATTATTGCTACTTAATTTCTTCAAATAATACAAAGAAAATAATACATCAAGAAATTGATCCATGGTGGCATTGAATCCAGATTAAGGCTGGATGATTGGGGATAGAGAAACGTCTTAGGCTTAACAAGTAGGTTTTCGCTGCCTTGCACGCCCTGCGTAAGCAAAACTTTTGAGCATGGCTTACCACTTGGGCCAGGGTCTTCGACATCACCTAGTCTACCCCTCCAATCTCCTTAATTACTACGTTCCTCCGATCGAATCCTTTAAGAAACATTCTGCCCAGATACTTTTAGGAGATTGCCTTTACAGTTCAAAATTGAGTCATAATTAATCAAACAATTTTCACATACAATAGTTTATTTTACATTTCATCAGAAATTATTTAATAAATTAAATAAATTAATATAAAATTAAATCAAACTCACACCCATAATTAGAATTGAACTTGAAACCTAATGGATCATGATTATAATAAAAAAGTTAAAACATATATACATATATACGCATATCAATTTAAATAAATGAAAGTGAAAAGACTTTTTTAAAAACAAAAAATCACTATTGCCTATCGTAGAAAATTACATGAAAAACTCTTAATTGGTAGAAAAGAAATAATATATCTCTTAATTGCTAGCCCTATATAAAGAAAAAGTCCTTACTGGTCTAGCTTTTCTTTTGCATTGAGATCATATTGAAATCAAAGTCATACATACAGCGGCATGGGATTTTACTTTTTGCGAACTTTTAATTTCATTATAAAATTTAACCAGTTAAATTTTATTTAAATAATTACTGTAGATAAATTTAGATCATATTAATCTTAATGATTTCAATATAATTAAACTGCTTTCTATCTACTAGTACTTGTTGTCACTCATATCATATATGAATATTCATTATGTTTATTTTAAAAATATATATTTTATAAATAATTAAAATTAATAAATGCTTTAACTTTTAGAGTTTGTTCAATGTTCAAATTTATGAATTTATTATTTTTTAATTATAATATATAAAATTTATGAAAATAAAAAAAATCAATATGAATTTTAACTTTTTATTTTTATCAAATAAATTCGTTTATATTTTAAGACTAATAAAAATTAAACATTGAAAATAAAGTAATTTAGTTTTAAATTTAATTATTTTTTATTTATCATCAAGTAAATACATAACGAAGGATTTTTAATAAAGTTAAATTTCTTAGTCATAAACTGAATAAATCTTATTAAGAATACAAAATATTTTCAATGGCAATTTTGAAATATAAAGAATACCAATAACTATTTTTGTTATTTCAAAAGATCCTTTACGTTCGTGCATTCATATATACTAGTTTTCAATGTCACGTGAGTTGCATACGATTTTATATGTTTACTTTTTAATTTATTAAATAATATATTTATTAAATAATCTATTAAATAATAATCTTAATAGATAACATGTAATTAAGATATATTAAACATTATTCAAATTGTCGAAAAAATTAAATATATAATATCTTGGTAATTGAAATTCTATAATAGCAAAATAAGTTCAATCATAATTAGCATACTTGTACGATGATAAAAATATGGATTTCTTGTAAATCAATGTTTGCCACTGTGGAATTTAATAATAAATCAGCTTTAAATATTTCTAACACAAATGATGTTGAATTATTAAATACAACATTTAGGCATTAATTAAATTCGAAATTTATTTAGTAAGAAATAGGAAAAAATCTTCAATATATATCTTTTAAAAATAAAAATCATAATGATATATAATAAGAATAATTATTTATCAAAATTTATATAAATATAAAATACTTTAAATATAATTATATCATAATAAAATATATAAAAATATTACATGATAAAATACCTATCATATTTGATTTGACTATCATTTACTACCGGCAATTATGTTACACCTTGCTTCGTAATCCAACTTCCTACCCCCTTTTCCTTTCTTTTATATATATATATATATATATATATATATATATATATATTGCTGAATTTCTCTAATTTAATATTGACACGTTAACTCAATTACTAAGCAACAACTTATTGTACAATATATGCATGTGATTAACTTTTAAATATAATTTAAAAATCATAGTTATCAAATATGTATAATTTAATAATCAATCAATTTAAAAATTTTTAATGATATTAAATTATTAAATAAATGGATTAACCATTGATTTGAGAATTAACAATGGCTTTTATCTAAATTTAAGATTTCATTTTAAAATTAAGTTAAATTTAATGGAGTTAATTGTTAATCTAAAGAATATTAGACTTAAATAAAAATAAAGAATACTTCTAATCATATTAATAAAAAATATTGTTAAAAGTTAAAGGTAAATTTCAAAATTAGACTTAAATAAAAATCGAGAATACTTCTAATTGTATTAATGAAAACCAGCACATTGAAAATCAAAGATAAATTTAAAAATCTAACTTCCTAAAAACAATTAAAATTTAATTTAATTTAAAAACCCATTCTAATGATACTCCAAAAAATTTTAAATATGTTATATTTGATAGTCTTCTTCAATTTATCATCCTCGTTA
Organism: Adansonia grandidieri; assembly: GCA_038382065.1. Classification (NCBI taxonomy): domain Eukaryota; kingdom Viridiplantae; phylum Streptophyta; class Magnoliopsida; order Malvales; family Malvaceae; genus Adansonia; species Adansonia grandidieri. Next base: position 9,185,206 of record JBBYHK010000013.1, read on the forward strand.
TCATCTTCAATCAACATGAGATCTTGTTTGTTAATTGGTTTAATTTCTATTGCAATTAACTATTTTTAACTTATCATATTGAGATAATAAAAATTTACTTATCATTGACAATGATAATTTTTCTTTTTGTCCATCTTGTTAGATCTTGAATGTGGTGATGGAAATCAAGAGAAGGGTGAATTGATTTCTTAAAAACTTTTCTAGAATAAAACTTTGAATACGTGAGTTGCGAATTCTTAACAGTGAATGCTTTAAAGTTGCAGCATAGTGCAATAAACAAGTAAATAAGTAAAGGATAGAGAAGCAAACACAATCATTTGTAGAGGTCTAGCCTCACTTGCCTATATCCTCTACCTTGGACTCACTTGTTGAGAAGTTCTCCAATTCACTATCTTGAATTGTCTACCTTTTAAGGACTAGTTATAAGTTTTACAACTCCGTATATTTCACGGACAAGATAGAAACCTCTTCGCTATCTTTATGGCTAAGATAAAACCCTTTATCTTTTATGGTTAAGATAGAACTTTCTCCCTACTTTTAAAAGCTAAGTAAAAACCTCTTTATCTTTCTAGGCTAAAGATAAAAACCTCTCTATCTTTCAAGGCTAAGATAGGATCCTCTCTATCTTTTTAGGATAAGATACTAATCTCTTTACCTTTTATGGTTAAGGTAGTAACCCTCTTTTTATATAAAGGTTTTGGGTGTAAACAAAGAAGACCTCTAGAAGGTATGGTGTTTACAAGTTTAAGCCCAAGGATGGATGTTTATAATCATATAATACAAAGAATATGATGAAAGATAAGAAGAATTAATTTTATAAAATGAAAAAAACTATTATGAAGCTTGTAGAGATGAATGATATGGCTATATGCATTTTCTTTTCTTGATTCTCTACTCATGGAGGTGTTGGAGAGGCTTATTTATAGTCTTGATCTCTAATATGGCTGTTTGTAGTGTTTGACTAAGGTTTGGAGCCTCTTAAATTCAAGTTACCATTGAAATATGCTCCTCTAGTCTCGAGTCAAGCCCTATGGTGTCGATACATATTTGAATATTTTGCCTATTTAAAGGTTAGTATCAATGCACAGATGTGAGTCTCAAGATCTGGTGATTTTTCAAGGCTGGTATCGATATAAATAACACTTATATTGATACTAAGAACATTGTATTGATACTATACTTATGATATTGATATGTAAGACCATTTTTGCTTGTGGTACCTAATAGAACCATTTTGTATCGATACTCCACCTATTTTATTAACATAGGGCACATTTGTATTGATAAGGGTTTCATGCAACTTAAGCTATTGCTAAGCACTTGTATTGATACATCCACCTAGTGTATCAGTCCTTTAATATAAAAATCATCTTTAAGGGGTTTTCATGACTTTAAAACATATAAAACTTATCTAAAAAAAATTTATCCAAATGTATAAATTACAAAGATATTTTGAGTGCTTAAGTCTAGTATTTTACAAGGTGTTTTAAGAAATGATTCATGGTAAAATCCTAACTTGAAAATATTTAATTATAAGCTAATTAAACTTAAGTTTTTATTATATCAAAACCAAGATCAATTCAAAGTTAATAAAGCTAACACATCTTACTTTTATTTCCTTTGAAAGTTTTTATGTCTATTTGAATTAATTCGCCCTACAAGCCTACTATATTTTGGAACGTGGAGAGATTGAACACTTGATTTGGAATTCCAGAGCAACTAATCCAAACTAAGCGATCAATACATTGAAATTCTTTAGACCAAGGTTGGACACCAAGCAATCAATCATTCAGCCATAGCTAATTCCTATTCTTAAACTTATTGAGAAGATCAGAGTTCTCAAATTCAGTTAGAAAAATCATGCAGCAAGCATACTGATTGATATGTCAATCATCTCTAGTTGATAAAAGTTTTCTTGTAGCCATTTAGAATCATAGTAAATTTTGGCCCTATCTAAAACACACTTATCCAACTCATGCAGAAATTCATCTTTAATTATTTCTAACCTTCTCTAAACCACCAGATATGGAAATGAAATTGTCAAAACACTTAGTTCTTTTTTCAACAAAACCCTCATTTAATAATGCATTTTTATAAGACAGAGGCTGCTTACTCATACGATTAATAGCCTCATTAATCTCATTTTTAAAAGATGATGAAATTTTAAGTCCGATCTATTCTGATTCTTAAACTTTACACTATTATATATTTTCACCACAAGGTCACCTTTAAGATAGATTCTTTCCAGTTTGAACTTCTCCCATTAAATTTGGCTAGATTCATGCCTAGTTGATGGTTCAAGATCCATGCTCATTCAATCTACTCATCAATTTTCTTGCTTCCTTATATCTCTCAAATCAGACATAACCAAATTTCTTATCGCCTTTACTTTCCTTCATAAGAATAAACACATCAAGAACTCAATGATGATTAAAGAGTATTTGCTGTAACCACCTCTAGTGAATTTTTAAGTGAATGTTGTTGATGAAAACTAAAAAAAACCACCATGAGTCGTATTTCCTTGATTGACTAATTTTACAACTAATCATAAAGCCGTTTTCATCCATCTAGTTTAAAATTTTATGATTCATGTTACTGTAATAAGAGCCATAAGCTCCTTTTTATTTTTCTTTTCTACATTAAAAAGCACTAGACCTTTGCAATTACTACATTAAGATATTTGGGCCCTCTAGCAATTTCCTCTATTAATGGTCTCAATACTACATTATCTTTGTTGATCATTTTAACCAATATGTTTCGTTTTATCCCTTGAAAAAAAATTGATATGTTCTCTATATTTCAAAATTTCAAGGTAATTGTTCAAAAATTTTTTAACTTACTTATCATTTCTATTTACATTGATCGTAGTGAAGAGTACAAAAAATTAGATCAATATTTTACCATACATGGTACCACTCATTTTTAAACTCCACCTCAAACCCCATAACACAGTGGTTCTGTTGAACAATGTCATTGTGACATTATTGAAACTAACCTTACCTTATTACATCAAACTTCACTCTGTAAATACTTTTAAACCCAGCCTTTTTAGGCAATAACTTATTTGATAATTCGAATGCCTACTTCCTTAGTTGATATGAAATCTCCATTTGAAACATTATTTGGTGAGAAACTAAATTTAATCAAAACTTAAAGTATTTTGTTGCCTTTTTTACCCTTGGTTAAAGTTTTACAATTCTTTATATACACTAATTATCTATTGATATTACATACAAGGTGTAGACACCCCATTTTGTTCAAGCCATCATCTAAGGCACAAAGGTCATCATCTTGGGTATCCTTAGAGTTACACGGATGAGCAATGGACAATTTCCCATTATTTTGGACTAAAGTGAGGTAATTCAAAGAGCCTAAGGAACATGTAAGTCACATTGGTGTGTAGGCATTAATGCCAAGCTTTCATATCACTAAAAATTCAAATTCTCATATTTAGTATTGATATAAGAGGGTTTGGTATCGATACCTGAGGTATAGTATCGATACCATGTTTATATCGAAATGGGCCTTGGTAGTAGCTAAAATCATGATTTTTGGCCAAATGTATCGATGCAGAAGTAAAAGCATTGATATAAACATTTATAGTATCGATACAGGCCTTTAAGTCTTGAGATTGGAAACATTTTTACTGTTGGTATCGATACATACTTCATTGTATTGATACTCATAGGCAAAAGTTACCTTCTGTATCACTATAAAATGTTTTGTATCGATTCATTAAGGTATTTTTACCTAGTTCGAGCCATCTTTTAGCCTTTGCAACATTGATCTAAAAATTTGACGCAAACATGTTTGCACCAAAAATCATCAAAATTTATACCAGGCCTTAGCTTTGGACTTATGATTAGGTTTTAACAAATTTTGAGGCCTAGAATTACTCAAAAATTGGACATTTTCATGCAATATAGGTTCGTTAAAAGGCCTACTTTGCTTTTTCTAGTTGCAAATTGCTATAGCCTCTCTGCTCCACCACCCTGCTGGTAGTAGCTAATAAAATTTTAGCCAATTGATCATAGTACCCAAGGATGCCATAAGGTAATGCAGAAGGACAAAAAATGCCCTTGCTTTAGCTCCTGAATGCATTGATTAAACCTTGGACTATAAAGGAGCTAATTTTGGCTTAGCAAAAAGAGGTTTTCTATAGATACACATTGTTACACTGAAAACACTACCCTATTCTTGTAGCTCTTCCTTTTTCCCTCAGAAAAACCTCCAAAAACCCTTTATTTCCCTCATTCCACGCTTAAAAACTCCTTTTTTTCTAAACCATAATCAAAAGCTTTTTTTTTTTTCATCCTTTTCTTACTAGTCAATAGCAAAAAAAAAGGGATAATTGAGTTTAGACTTGCTGCTCCAAGTAAAGGTGAAAGTTTAAAGCTTTTTGGTATATTTTCTCTATCTTACTCCATTTATTCTCTATTTCTAGCATTAGCATCATTCTAGTAAGCCATTCATGTCCCCATGAGCATCCTAAAACTCTTCTGCATTGTTATGTCCTTGGATGTGATAGTGTTTTTTTTATTATTTTTTGATATTTTAATGTTGCTTGAATGACCAAATGTGCCATGTTTTACTTTCACCATAAAAACAGCCCCTGTTTAGGCATCTTTATCATGTTTTATCCACTTTCACATACTTAGCATATTCTTAAATCATATCCTAACATGTTTTGAACATATTCATGCACTTTCTTGCATTGTGATAAGTTTCATGGAATAAAAATGCTATCTTTAAAATTCCAACGTGTTTTTTCTTTTGGTTAAAAATGTTCATACCATCATCCATGAGTTGATTCTAGCTGTCGTTGATGAGGCTAACATTCTTATACATGTTTTTTGTCACCACCCTACTTTTTGCCACCTTTGTCATTGTCAAAATATCATCTTTGTTTGTTTAAATGTGTTGTACATGTTCACTATTATGTATGTTGCAATTTGTTCATAACATTTTTGTCAAAATACTTGCTTATTTATTGCGAAAATCTAATTTTTTTGAAAAAAAACCCAAGTTAAATCTATGCTACCTTTAGTAGATGAAGGCTAGCATAGATTTAATGTTTTTACTAAATTGGTCTTCTAATCCTGGGGATAAACCAAACTTTCTAAGTCCGCATTCATGGTCGAATAAGCTAAAAAATGATGTTTATTTTAGAAAAATGACTTTTTTATTTGTTAAAAAATATTAAGCCTTGATCTTAAGTTTAATATCCTCATTTAGAGCATGGTCAATAGATCATTTCATCATCTTAAACTACTTTGGGTTATGAAATGAATTCGTGATAGCCATGTCACCTTTTTTTTTGTCATAGACGTTCAGATGTCTATGGTTTGAGTTTAGTCCTAAGAAACCCAAGAATATCAAAAAGCTCCCCTATTTTTGCTCTGGCAATATTGCCTATCACTTTAAAAAAATAATAGTTTTCAAACCTAAACACTTTTTTTTTGGAATTTTTTGACATTTTTCCTTGAAAGAATATTGAATTACCTTTCTAAAGGTGTCTAATTTGCACTCGAACCATTCTAGATTAGGGAGTTGTTATTTTTTGAACCTTAGCTATCTGAAACCCCTAAAACCAACAAACTGCATTCTATTTGGGCCATTTTGGCCCTTCAGATGATTCTTTTTTGAATTATTTTAAATATATTCCTAGAAAGTTTTTAAAATTCACTTTTTGAAATGGTATCATTTATGATTTAACGATACTAAATGAGTCTGGGATGATTTCCCAAAGTCTAATATGGCTTTTCCCCTGTGTATGCTACCAATGTCAAAATAAACCCAACTTCAAAAATTAATTTTGCCTAGAAAGAGATTTTTTAGGATTTTTGGAATATTTTTATATTAATCCTCATTAAGTTACCTTTTTGATGACACCTTATTCACAATCTAAAGGTTTTAGATAAACCCAAAATAAATTTAGAAAGGGAGACAACATGAATATGTCCTTTGTTTTTAGAATTAAAATGAACCTAATTTTTTGAACCACTTTTATCAAGATGTTTAAATGTTTTAAAGTTCATCTGATTAACTCCCCATGGAGTCACATGGTACAACATAAGTTCTCTAAGTGCAAATCAAAGCAAAAATTAAAAGATAATTTTATTTAAATTTTTAGTTTTTATTCCCAAGATACCTTTTTCCCTAAAATATTCCCTTTCTCCATAAACATCAAAATTTTCATCAATGGGGATACTCCAATATTAAGGTGACCATTTAAATATGAAATGGATATGTGAATATGGAAGGAACATGGCAAAAGATGCATGAAAAGAAGCTATATGACAATGAAAATGAAGCATAATGAGTTTATATATATATATATCTAACAACATCCAGGTGTCAAGAGGGTCCTGAAGATCCTAAAACTACCACAACCAAGGCAATAAAGATGCATGGGACTATTAAGAGGGTCATGGTAAAATGAAGGGCTCACTAAAATGAAATGGATGATGAAAATAGAAAATATATGGAACAAGGTAAAATATACCGGCAAAAGCTTAAAGTTTCCTCTTTTTTCAAAGCAATGACTTTAAGCTTAGTTTTTTTCCCTCTTTTTGCTATTGTTTAACAAGAAAAGAGTGAAAGGAAGAAGCTTTCTAGTAATGTGGTTGCTGATGGGGTGTTTTGAGGATGAAAATATGTGAAAGGTTAAGTTTTTGAAGGTGTTCTGGTGCTGGTTTTAGGGAGCTACAAGAATGAAGGTTGGCTGAGGGTAAAAGATAATGGAAGTGAGTTAATGGAGGATTTATGGGGATGGATGAAGAGTTTTCTAGGATTGTTGGAGAGCTTTTTTGATAGCTGAAAGGTTTTTTTCTAAGATAGCTGGTGGTGTTTTTTTTTAGTGCTCAGCCTCTGCTTTTAAAAGACAATGCAAAGGGTACTTTTGATTTTTCCCTTATGCACCAGGGGATATCTCTAGTTGCCATGTTGAGTTGACTCTCTTCTTATTGGTTCTGCCATGTTGAGCAAGGAGGTAGAAAGGCTGTGATAGCCTGTAACTGGAGATATGGCTGCCATATCCTCTTGCACCCATATATTTTATGAAAGTAACCTTTGTCATTAATTGTTTGGACTGTAAAAATTTGTTAGAATCCATTAATGAACTTATAGTTGAGGTTTGCATTGTTTTATGATAGTTCCTTGGTGCAAAAACATGTTTAAATCGGGTTTTCAAAGGTTGAAAAATGGCCCAAACTAGGTGAAAATGCCTTGGTGTATCGATACAAAACATGTTGTATCGATACATACGGTACTTTTTACTCCCGAGTATCAATACGATGAGTTATGTATCGATACTAAGAGTAAAAAATGTTTCCAGTCTCGAGACTTAGAGGCTAGTATCATACTCCATGGATTTGTATCAATACTCATGTTGTGTATTGATACATTTTGCCAAAAATCATAACTTTAGCTACTATCAAGGTTTATATCGATACAAACATGCCAGTATCGATACTACACCTTGGTATCAATACCAAACCCTCTTGTATTGATACTACATGTGAAAATTCAAGCTTTTCACATCGTAAAGGCCTTGTATCAATACTTGCACCCCAATATAACTTGTAAGTACCTATGGCTTCCTGATTTACCTTAACTTGGTTATAAACAATGGGAAATTGGTTTGTGTATTCATTTGAATAACCTTGGTGACACCATGAAAATGGCCTTTGATGCCTCATTTTTACATTTTCTTTAATACGGCCCATAAGCATTTTAGACTTTCCTAAAAAAATTTTTTGCCTGGCACCGTGTCACCTAACCCCCAGCTTTTATTTTTATTTTTTGATTTTATGATCTTTTACCTAACTCTTAGGATTCCAAAAACTGCTTTGGACAAAATGACATGTCTACAGTTGCCCCTCTTTAGCCATTATTAAGCATTAGAAACAATGCAAAGACAAATAGACACCATTTTATTCGGATGGGATGATGGATTTGTGTGCATGCTAAAAAGTAAAGAGTTATTTAGTATCATGTCAAGATGGATTAATAACTTGCAGTAAAGAAGATTTTGATGAGTTTTGTAGGGTTTGACCCACTACTAGGTTATTTTTCAATTTTTTTCTCAAATAGGTGCCATTAGCTTGTGTGGGATTTGAAGTAGGTAATGAAAAATGTCCATCTTTTCGTGGACTAAAGTAGATAAGTGCCACCAGCTTGTGTAGGTTTTAAGGTAAGTGAAGAAAGATGTCCAGCTCTTTATGAACTAAGGTAAATAGTTGCCACCAACTTATGTGGGGTTTAAGGTGAGAAAACATTTTACTCTTTAAGGACTGAGGTAGGTTATATGGTGCCACCAACGTGTGTGGACTTTGATAAGCATCTTGCTCTTTGAGACTAGGATAAGCAGTATGGTACCACTAGCTTATGTTGGCTTTGATAAGCATCCTGCTCTTTGAGGACTAAGATAGGTAATTGCCACCAACTTATGTTGGCTTTGATAAGCATCTCGCTCTTTGAGGAATAAGATAGGTAGTATGGTACCACCAGCTTGTGTGGGCTTTGATAAGCATCTTACTCTTTGAGGACTAAGATATGTAGTTGCCATCAGCTTGTAAGGCCTTTGAGGTAGGGAAACATCTTGCTCTTTGAGGATTGAGGCAGGTAGGTGCTACCAGCTTGTATGGGCTTTAAGGTAAGGAAGCATCATGCTCTTTGAGGACTGAGGTAGGTAGTTGCCACTAGCTTGTGTAGGCTTTGAGGTAGCGAAGCATCTTACTTTTTGAGGACTGAGATAGGTAGTTATGGGCTTTGAGGTAGAGGAATGTCTTGCTCTTTAAGGACTGAGGTAGGTAGTTACCACCAGCTTGTGTGGGCTTTGGTAAGTATCCCGGAGGTAGGTAGTTATGGGCTTTGAGGTAGGGGAATGTCCTACTCTTTGAGGACTGAGGTAGGTAGTTACCACCAGCTTGTGTGGGCTTTGGTAAGTATCCCGCTCTTTGAGGACTTTAAGGAAATGAGTTTAGATACACTTATTGGGTGATTTTCAATGAGCATATAAGGTCAAAGGTACTTACTTGAGGCCTTTTGAGGTTTTTCAAAATCAAAAAATGGTACCTTACGTTCCTTATAAATTTGACTTCTGTTTATGGGAGCTGATACTTGTAAAATGTTAAATGCTGCATAATGCATGGAGATACAGGTGGCTGTTTAATTGATGCAGGGGTGATGACTCTAAAAGCCTAATCCAATGGATGGTTTTTGGCTTTCTTCGGCTTTAGTGAGGTGGCCTTTTGCCTAAGGTTTGTCAATCTTGCTCTAGATTACTAGAAGCTTTAAATGTTAAAGTCATCACTTCTTTGAAGGCACAAGAGGTCCATGGCCACTTACTAGGAGGTTTTGAGCATATTTTCCAGATGTGGGGTCTCAAGGCAAGACTAGTTGTGGCCCCTAAGAGTTTATTCTTAGTATTTAAACGGGAAACAAAGTTCTTGCAAAGTTTTATCTTTTAAAGTAATGCTAGGAAATCCTATAATCAGTTTTGTCCATTTATTAACCATTATCAATTAAAGGATAAACATGATGCAGCATGAAATAGGGTTACAAGAAGGTTTTGTTAGAAATCAAATAGTTATATTTTTGTTCAAAGAAAGAGGGCACAAGTTGTGATAAACTTATAAGATTATGAAAAATTTTAAAATACAAAAGAGATAAGAGGAGTCTTCTTGGTGGATTGGCTTTGATGTTGATGACATGAATTCTTCACTGATTGTCTTCAAAGATTTTTCTTAAGCAATTAATCCTTTTGGTGCTCATCGACCTATAAGGAGATTCCTTTGATTGCCCTATGGTGGAATAGGGCCTAAAAAATGTGGCTCCTATTTTTCGTGTGCAAGTATGGATAAGGTTTTGGTGGGGGTGGTTAACACATAACTGATGGGTTAAGTTATGACTTAGGGTCTTGAACATGGGGAAGATTGGTTTTTGGCTCATAACGGTTTAGGCTAGGCTTAGTTTCAATGAAGAGGTCTGATCACTAAGCTGTCTTCTCAGGTTTTCAACTTAAGTTGGTTTTCTTCTTCCTTCTTTTTATTAATTTTTTGTTTTTTTTATTTTTTTGGATTTTTTATGAGTGGTAGTCGAGGGACTAATAGGATGCTCTTTTAGGTTTTTATCCTAAAGTCCTTTAAAGCATAGTACTTTTGAACAGAATTAGAGTTCACAGGGTTGTGCAGGTCACTGCCATCCATCTTAGTTAAGATTAGGGCTTTTCCAAAGAATATGCATTTCACCACGTATCATCCTTCCCAATTTAGGGTCTATTTTTGTGAGTATTTTTATGTATCGAGATAATTTATTTCAACATGAGGTTACCTTTTCAGAACTAGCAAGGATAGACCTTCTTATCATGGGCTATCATTATATGCTTTTGATACATCTGCCCATGATAGATGGCTTTGATTTTTTTTTTCTTTGGTGAGATTGAGTTACTTGTATTAGTTTTTATCCCGTTCAATCTCTTAAAGTTGCGATTCCATCAAGACTCTAAGTGAAAATAGTTCAACTTCAATTGGCAAGACAATCTCTATGCTGTAGACCAAGTAAAATAGGGTAGCACCGTAGAAGTTTGTACAACCGTGCAATAAGCATGTAAAGCAAAAGGCAACTTTTCATGCCAATCCTTGTACATTTTAGCCATCTTTTGAAATATCTTTTTGATATCCTTATTGGTTGCTTCAACCACCCTATTTATTTTCGGATGGTAGGGATGAAGTTTCGATTCTAAATTTTAAATTGAGATCTAACTGCTTGCATTATTTTTTTAGATTGCGTGCATTATCATTAATCATTTTTTCAGGAAGACCATATCTATAGACGATGTCACATTTCATAAATTTGCACATGACAAATTTGGTGACGTTGGCATAAGAAGCTACCTCTACCCATTTGGTGAAATAATTGATTACGACCAAAATGAAGTGATGCCCATTAGAAGCCTTAGGGGTAATCGGTCTAATCATGCTGATGCCCCACAAAAAATAAGGCCATGGAGCTATCATAACATGTAAAGGTGTTAGTAGGACATGGATCTTGTTAGTGTAGATTTGGCATTTGTGACACTTTTGAGCATAGTTAATGCAATCCTTTTCAAGAGTCAACCAATAATAACTTAATTGCATGACTTGTCTTGCCATTCAATGTCTATTCGCATGTATACCATAAATTCCTTTGTGAACTTCTTCAAGTATTCTTTTGGCTTTAGAGGCATCCACACACTGGAGTAACACTTGATCCCAACCTTGATTGTACAAATTCTTAACATCTAAAATGATGTTCACAGCTAATCATCTTATGATTCTCTTATTAGCTTCGGTGGCACCTTCTAGGTAGATGTTGAAAGCTAATATCATCAAACTCTTTCTTAAGCTTCGATATCAGATTCCTATAATGGATCAGTTTAGCATCACGTGTTTGCCATTCTTCCTTTATTTGGTAAATGACAAGGGTTGAATCTTCAAACACTTGCAATGTTTGAATGCCCCTTCTAATGGCTAGTTATAGTCATATGATACAGGCCCCATATTCGGCTATATTATTGGTGCAGTCAAAGTTTAATTTAGCTGTGAAAGGGTAATGGTTTCCCTCGGGCTGGATGAAAATTGCCCCAATTCTGTGCCCCAGTGCATTTGAAGCTCCATCAAAGTACATCCTTCACAATAACCCACACTTGACAGTGTTCTCTACCTCCGATATGCACATCAAGTCTTTGTCAAGGAGCTCGAAGTTTAAAGGTTGATAGTTATCTGTGACTCGGTTTACCAAAAAGTCTGCTATTGCACTACCTTTAATGGCTTTTTGGTTTACATACATGATGTTGTACTCAGAAAGCATAACTTTCCATTTGGCTAACCTGCCGAACAAGGTAAGGGACTCATATAAATACTTTATGGGATCAAGCTTAGTGATTAACCATGTAGTATGGTACAGCATGTATTGCCTTAACCTTCAAGACATCCAAGCTAAAGCACAATATAGCTTCTTTATGAATGAATAATTATTTTCATATTATTAGAAAGCATAACTTGCCATCTGGTTAACCTTCTGGACAAGGTGGGGGCTTAGCATAAATACTTGATGGGATCAAGCTCGAGGATTAACCATGCAGTGTTGGACATCATGTATTGCCTTAACCTTTGGGCTGTCCAAGCTAAAGTGCACATAGCTTTTCTATGAATGAATAGTTATTTTCATATTCTATAAACTTCTTGCTCTAGTATTAGACAACCTATTCCTTTTTTCCTGATTTATCATGTTGTCCTAATACACAGCCCATCAACTTGTCTAGGATTGATAGATACATAATTAGTGGTCATTCGGGCACTGGTGGCACTAGTACTAAAGGGTTCGAAAGGTAATGTTTGACCTTATTAAAAGCTTTTTAGCATTCTTGATTCCATTCTCTAGGATTTTGTTTTTTCAGCAGCTTAAAGATCGGATCGCATTTGTCAGTCAACTGAGATATGAATCGGGCTATATAGTTTAGTCTTCCCAAGAAACTTCTCACTTCCTTTTGAGTTTGAGGTGGTGGTAGGTTTTGAATAGCCTTAACCTTGTCAGGATCCACATATATTCTTTTCTTGCTCACAATGAATCCTAATAATTTATCAGAGGTGACGCCAAATGTGCATTTGGCAGGATTTAGCTTGAGCTGGTATTTGTGCAGTATTTTAAAGAGTTTTCACAGATTGGCAACATGTTCATTCTTTTTTAGTGATTTGGTGATCATGTCATCCATGTAAACCTTTATTTCTTTGCGCATAAGTTTATGGAACAATGTTACTATAGCCCTTTGGTAAATTACCCCGGTATTCTTTAACCCGAAAGACATCACTTTATAGCAAAAAGTCCCCTACATGGTCACGAAAGCGGTCTTATCCATGTCTTTAGCTACTATTTTGATTTGATTATAGCCTGAAAACCCATCCATGAAAGAAAATGGTGCATTTTTGGCAGTGTTGTGTACTACGATATCAATGTGAGGTAGAGGAAAATTATCCTTGGTGTTGGCTCGATTCAAGTCCCTATAGATTACACACATTCGCACTTTACCATCTTTCTTAGGAACTGGGACTATGTTGGCTACCCATTCAGGATATTTAGCTACCTTGAGAAATTTTACTTCAAATTGCTTCTTGACTTCTTCCTTGATCTTAAAGAGCATTTCTGGTTTCATCCTACTTAACTTTTGCTTGATTGGTTTGCATCGAGGTTTGAGGAACTTTATGGATCGCAATGATGGTATCTAGTCCAAGCATGTCTTGATAATACCAAGCAAACATGTCTCGATATTCCTAAAAGAGACTTATTAGTTTAGCTCGAGTTGATGGCTTTATGGGGGTTTTGACTTTGACTTTTTTTGGATCTTCTTCTATTCCAGGGTTTATGGTTTTAGTGGATTCTTTATAAGGTAATATTTTTTTTTCCTATTCAACTAGTCTTAATAGGTCTAAGGGTATGGGGTTCTCTTCAAATTCGACCTCACCAGCATAGATTAGTTGTTCAAAATCAATTCCTAAGGTTTTAGTATAAACATTCATGTCACCTTCATTGGGGTACCTGAAAATATGGAAAAGAACAATATAGGTGGAAGAAAAAAAAATCTAAGGTTGGCAAAAATTATGAACACAAAAAATGAATGCAAAGTGCTTAGTCATTTTCATTAATAATACTTAATAAAAGCTATTCATACAAAGGATCCTACTTGGGCGAGAGCATGTAGGTTTAGTTCATAGCATTACTTCTAAATAAACTTGAACAGTACAAGAATCTCGGTCTCCGTCCAAACACTTGGAGTAAACCCTGGAGGGCATAGACCAATCTGTAGACTTATAGTTGACATCTTTAGCTTGATAATCATATTAATGGAGATATACTCAAATGCTTTCTTCAATATGAGCATAGCACTAGCGGAGCCAGTACTTACATGTCCCTTAGATGGAAACTTTCATGAAGTGGTGGGAATATCATTGGCTTATCCTCCATGTCTCATCCTAATGAACGAGCCATTCTTCTTTCGTGGTTCTTCTAAGCTTATTCTCTTTTTTGCTGTGCACTGGCTTGAATAACAACCCCCTTTTATTGATTTGGTCGACTACTTTCAAGGTTTTAGCAATTCTTTGAAGGCATTTTTCGAGTCCCTTTCCAGCTTGGGCACCCTTACCAACGGTCAACTTTAAATCTATGTGAGTGCTCTCTGATAGGTAAGGCTAGATTATTGGCAATCCCTCTTTGATATAAGTAGGGTTAATGAACTCAAATGATTGGAAAGAGGATTCGGGGATATCTTCATTAGGTTCAAGATATAAGGCATCAGTTGAGGTAGCAGCAATGATAACTTTTTCCCTTTCGATATATATAACTTTATTCTTGATGATGAATTTTAACTTTGGTGCAAAGGTAATGGTACTACCCTAGCAAAATGAATCCACAGCCTTTCCAATAGGCAGTTATATGATGGAGCAATGTCTATCACATGGAAGTCAACTTCATAAGTACATGGGTAGATTTAGAGTGGAATGGTGATGTTCTGACAATGTTTCGACAAGTTCCGTCAAATGCTTATACAATAGTATGACTATTATGGATATGAGATACGTCAATAGGAAGCTTGTTCAAGCATGTCATGGGCATTACATTTAAGGTCGACCCATTATCAATGACCACTTTGGGCAACGTAGTGCCTTTACAATATGTGGTGATATAGAGGGCTTTGTAATTTCCTCTTCTTCCATGTGGGATTTCATCATCGCTAAAAGATATGTAATTATCAGTGGTGATGTTGTTCATTGGGCGATCCAACTGACCTATACAGATGTCAAGAAGAACATAGGCCTCATTCAAAACCTTGAGGAGGGTATTTCTATGAGCTTTTAAATTCAACAGCAGTGACAACACAGATATCTTGGCGGGTTACTTGTTCAACTAATCGATGATGCTGTATACACTATGCTTGATGAATTCGTAGCTTATTTTTCGCTCATAAAATCCTTGACAGCTATCAAATCTAAGTTTTTCGTTGCAAACTTTAGTGTTTGAGAAACAAGATTGGCATTTTCTTGCTGAGTGCTATTTTTTTGATGCTTTTAGGGCATAACATTGGTTGCTTCGAGTTAGGTGACTTACCCCTAAATAGTCAACATTTATTGCTTGCTAGCTAGGTTTTTTTTAATAATTAAGGTTGAGCTTTCATAGTTCCATGGAGCTACCTTATCATCTTTACATGGGAAGGGAACTGAAAGTTGAATAATCATCTTTGGCAGAGGTTGAACGGGGTCAACTTTAACTCTCGGTTGATTATCATACAAAATCAATGACCTTTAAATCTCGTTAGGGATATTACCTTTTTTTTCTTCTAGTGCATTGACGGATGATGTTGCATTTGTAGACTCGGTATGTGGGGTTTGCTTTTCATCGTAGAATTTGATGCTACCCTCGTTCATCATCTTTTGAACCATTGTGTGAAACTTTTTGCATGTTTGAAGAGTATGTTCACAAACAGTATGAAAGTCACAGAAGTTGTCAATCCTTTCTTCTGCTTTCTTGGTTGCACTAAGTAACTTAGCTTGCACCAGGATTTGCCAAACAAAATTCATTGGGATTCAAACTTCTTTTATGTTTTCCATAATCTTGCAGTTTTCTTTAACGATCATTTCCTTTAGGTCTAACTTGGCATGAGTTTGAATGAATTGGCTTCAGTGCTAGATTTTGAATGCTTACTAGCCTCCATCTTTCCTTTCCCTTTATCTTTGTAGATGCTTTTTCTTCTCAATTCATTTTTCATGGCCTCATTGATCCTTCCACAGGGTATGACCATATCTGTGAATTTCTTTGAGAAGCTTCTCGCTACTTTTTCGTAATAAAGGGCTTGCAATGTGCTAATGAATCTAACCATTATCTCTTTTTCTGTGAGTAAAGGATAAATTTGGGTAGCCTCCTCCATCTATCTTGCAGCGTACTGCTTAAAATTTTTGTTAGCTCTTTTCCTTATACCCATAAGAAATAGACAATTAGAGATATGACCATCAGTGGGTCTCTCCTCGTCATTAGCATTGATAGATGGGTTATTATGTCTATCCTACTCTTCATAGAACTCAATTTTGGATCGATCATCATCCCTTGGACCATCTCCAAGAATAATGGACAATCTTACAAGTCATGTTCTTGACTATAGTGGTAGCAAGATATATCAATGACATTTCTTCTTTAACTTTTGTTATCTGTTACTATTTCAATTTTCATGAAAGCTTGCCAGGACTTGCTCATCGAGGTTTTGACTTTTCGTATGATTCTTTTAATTTGACAACCTTTTCCATCAATTATCACATTCACTCTTGGTTCAACATGATTAGGGAGTAAGTTAGCCCCCATTTTGGGTCTAGGACCTTGCTCGATTTTGATCACTCCTTTTTCTAGTGAAACCTACACCTTTCTTTTGAATGAAGTGCAGTTCTCAATGGAGTGGCCTTGCGCTCTTGCATGGTATTCACAAGAAGCGTTCTTATTATACCATTTGGGGTACGGTGGTGACCTTGGGTTCATGAATACTAGAGTCACTAATCTGCCTGCCAATAAGTAGGTGTAAATCTCTTTATACAAGTAAAGGAGTAGTTCAAAGTGCTCATTTTTCGAGATGCATGTTGGTTATTTGGAGCTCTCGCATTGTGCATATTACAAGGCTGTGCTTTCTAGGCCACACTTTGCATAGGATTTGGTGCCAAGCTCATTGCAAGAGCTAATCTAGTACCATGGACTAGTTGCTATGTTGATGAATAATGGGTAAGACCCATATGCAATGTGCTGGGGAAGTACATAGGCTGTGCTAGATACAGACTTTGATTAAACCTAGCAAGGTTCTTGCCTACAGCTTTCACTTCCCTCTCCTTGCCTTTATTTACTATCTTTTTGACTCATCTAGATGCTTCCCTAAAGGATATCCTATCGCTTTTAATAGTGTTTTCAATCATTTCACCTGATATAAGCATATCGATAAAATTTTTCATGGCACTTCCTACTAGGCTTTCATACTAAGGAGCTTGTAGGGTGCTAACAAACATAACTATCATTTCTTTTTCAGTTAGAGGAGGGTGAACTTAAGTCGCCTCCTATCTCCATCTCTGAGCATACTATCTAAAGCTCTCAAAAGATTTCTTTTACATGTTCATGAGAGAAAGACGATGTAGAACCCAATCTGACACATGCTTATATTGTTCAAGGAATACGCACACCAAGTCTACCCATGTTTGAATTCTTGCAAGATCAAGCCCTATGTACCATCAAAGGGTTACCCCATTCAAGCTGTCCTAAAAGCAATGAATCAATAATTTCTCGTTCTCTTCATGTCCTGCCATTTTATAATAGTACATGCGAAGATGGGTAGTAGGGTCAGTAGTCCCACTGTATTTTTTAAAATCAAGCACTTTAAACTTGGGCTGGATGACGAGGCTTGAAACTAGCCCTAATGACTTTGCATCTATAATTCTAAATTTGTTACTGCCTTCCATAGCTTGAAAATGCTTCTTTATTGAATGATACTTGTCCAAGTCCTCATCATTTTTTGACGGCCTCTTTGTTTTCTCTTACTCAGTGTACTCATCAAGGTTCGAGACTACAGGCCTTAATGGTGAAGAGCCCGGGCCTTAAAACCCTTGAATTAAGTAGGATGCTATTGTAAGATTGATACAAATAAATGGCCGGGATAGTGGGATGTTCATTGCCAAAGGGTGTTACCCATATAGTGCCCCTTCTTGAGCATTGGTGGCTTCAGTACCACCATTCAAATTGCTTTCAAGGTGGGCTGGTTCTTTCCCTGTCTCGACTGCACTGGTATACCCTTTCTCTTTCATGCATTGGGCAATAATTTAGTTAGCTCAGCGATTTATGGTTGAAGTTCCATATTTTTATGGAGTGCCTATTCTTGGGACTCTTTGTACATAAGTTTGAGTCTTTTGATACGGGCCTAGTGATCGTTTTCCATCGCTTTTTGATGATTGTGAGTGTTATACCGATGGCAAATTGTAGACTTCATGTTTTAGATCACTTTTAATTTAAATTATTTTTGGATTAATCCTTTATGGTATGTTCATGCATATGTTTGATGCAATGAGGATAAATAAATAAAAACCATGAACAGATTAGGTTAGTTATGCAAATGCAAAAATAACAATCGGATAAAGAGACAGCTCCACCAATAATATCTTTCATTAAAGCAACAAAATGTTTTAATTACATGTGATTACATCCAAAAATGCTTGACAGGGTTACGTTGCTTGATTACATGGTCCAAGAAATACAACAACTATTGCTCATGAGCTTAATGGACAAGATATCACTTGTCAAGGATGGGGCTACATCCATCATGTTCTCGGCCTCCAACTGAGCTGGCCAGACCTACTTTGTGAGACAACGATGATAGTCCTAATGGTTTTGGCATGCGTGATCAACTCTAAGTCTTGGATTCCAAGTGTCAGAACTCTATTTTTGGCTTGGTTTGCTCTAAATCCTAGACTCGAGCCTTTAACCTTTCATTCATCTTTTGATAAGTTGATGTAAGAGCCTAGGTTCTAACAAGCTTTTCCCTATTGGCCCTAGCAGTTTTTCTCCATTAGTGTAGTTCTTTCTCGAGAGTAGTAATTTATGTCCTCCACTTGACTGATGACTTTCCAAGTCTTCGGGACTTGTATGCTTTATTAAGGGCCACATACTCTCTTTTCAAGCTCTTGAGATCCTCCTTGAGATGGTTTTTCTTCTACATAGCCCCATTCATCTTGCCATTTCTAAGGTAAAGGTCTATTTTTAATTGACTAGTTTCTTCCTTTAATTGAGTAACCTCTTTGGCAAAGGCTGTCTTATCTTATTTGAACTCTCACTTAAAAAATTCAACCTCAAAAGAAAATTTATCAATTGGCATTTGTGATGTTTCAATACTAGACAGGGGTACAGTGTCATTAATTTGATCGGTCTTCCATAATCATATCCTGGGGTCATACTACTCCCTTTCTAATATCTCTGCATGCAGTGGGTTTGTTCCCATGCATGAAAGGCAAGCTAGAGTTTCAACTTGTAGTCGGACTCACTATAATCAAAATCCCATAACTTTAGGTCTTGGACAAAGGGGATGAACTGATGGCACCAAAACTATCGAAGGACTAAAAGAGGGGCATAGCTGGTACTCCCCCATAATCCTATGAGTGGCACACAGCTGTAATTCTGCATTGGTATATGATCGTTTGTAGGGAAAGCTAAAAAGGCCTTCCATGTTACCTCTTCTCCCTTGAGGTTTCAGAACTTTGAGACCTATTTGTCTTCATATTTGTCTTATGGATATTCCTTCTCAAGTACCTTAGAGATAGGGTTAAAGCTGGGTAAGAAGTAGTGCAATGTCCTACTTTCTTCAGGGCCAAAGTGATTGACGAGCCAAATGTGAAGGAGCGCTGCACACCCAATGAAACAGCCTGTGCCTATTTTTTTACAAAAATTAAGAGCTTGAATAATTTCGACGATGATGGTTGGGTTGGGATTGATGTTGCAGCATAAACGAGAAAAGACATCTGCTACCATGGCTTCGACATAGCCTAACATTTTAGGGAACACAACTAGACCATATATCACCAAAGCATAGATATCTTGGGTTTTTCGGATGTCAATGGTACTTGCCATTGCTTCTTTCAAGCTAGCCATGACATGCATTCATTGTCCCCTTGGTTTTGATATGGTTCTTAATCTAAGACTCCATTGCCCTAAGGATTTGAGCTAATCTTTTCTTGAAGGTTGGAGGATTCAATGCTTTATAGTATATTTTGTCAACTTTTGCCTTCTTAATATTGAGTAATGCAATGTATTCATCAATTAGGGACCAAATCTTTATGATTAAAAGTGAAACATTGGTATGTTTGATTCTAAAATTGAAAGGCCACTTGTAACAAATCGACATCCAAATGATCTTGAAGTAGAAAAGTG
Source organism: Adansonia grandidieri (assembly GCA_038382065.1). Taxonomy (NCBI): domain Eukaryota; kingdom Viridiplantae; phylum Streptophyta; class Magnoliopsida; order Malvales; family Malvaceae; genus Adansonia; species Adansonia grandidieri. The sequence goes on from JBBYHK010000013.1 coordinate 9,205,183, forward strand.
ATATCTCTATATCTCTTAATAAATGATTCCCTGTCAATATTGTCCCAACTAATCCATATGGTCTTCAGATCTTCCTAATCATTTGGATGGTATCCTATCTTGATCTTTTCATGCATTATCGAGGCATACCCTAGTTTTAGGATGTCTCCATCTTTACATTTTCAGCATTCCAACCATGCTCGAACTTCTTCAAAGGGCTTTAGCTCTGAAGTGGACTATTGCTCCATGATAGATGCCCCTAGGTGAACACTGATCCATTAAAGCTAATTGTCCCATGATGGTAGTAATTATGATGAAATGATGCATGATGAAAAAGAAAAGCAAAAAGAGAACAAGTTAGTAACCTATACAAAATAATAGGTAAAAGATAAGGAAATGAAAGAATAGTAGCAAAAGTGTATCACAAAATTTGCCCTGAGAATAGGCGGTATGATGCCTAGGGCAGACATGATGAATATAAATGTTGAGGCATTAAATCGGTAGCATACCAGCATGTTCATATTAAAATTTCCTCCTCATAAAGCAACATGATACCTCATAGTGACTAAGACTGACCATTTAAACGATGGCATTCGTTCATCACTATTTATGTTAAGTACATGCTAAGCCATTGTTCAGGTACCATGATGGCTTATTTCAGTCAGATATGACTATTTCAAGATGTCATTGTGGGTAATGGTATTCACTTATCCTTACCCATTTATTAAAGAGGATTTGCCATCGAACATAATGGCATATCCTAAAGGAATGATCACGAAAATAAAAAGACAAATACGGGTGACAACGTTCACCCGTCATCACTTATGTAACCAATGGTGTATAAGAGCAAAGGTAAGAAATGTTTCCCCAAGTGACCTTAATCTTCGGGTTATTCTAGCAGTATCTGGTATGGTTTGACATGGTTTATCTCGTAGGATTCACTATATGGGTTTAATTTGATGCTTATTTCGACATTCGAATCGCTTCTTCGTCCAGTGAGAACAACTAAGGCACCCTGATCCTAGGCCCATCACGGGTTTGGCCAAATGGGCTCTATTCGATGGATGTATTTCCCTATGCAAGTGCAGAGGGATATTCATGAGAGACATAGGTAGTTTACATCTTGAAAGATCTTATCGTGCCTATGCGAAGGATTACTCACGAAGGTGGATGGCTCACTTCCTCCTAGTAAATAGGATACTAACCAAACCATGGTGTATGGTGAGAATCTAGTGCAAATGTAAGTAGATAGTGTACATCAGGAAATAATCAAACCTTTTTGTTTCACTCATATATTACCACATTTATTCAAATCAATATTTATTTGGGCATTAATAATCCCTAACAATCACAAGATAAAAACATAAAGAATAGAAATTAGAAAGCAAAAAAAATTAAAAGAGAATTATACCTAAATAATTATGGAGATTGAAAAACTGAGAATTGAGTGAGAAATAGCTAGTTATAGGCCTAACTCTTAATGGTCCCCTATGGAGTCACCAAGTTGTTGCCACATGTCCAGCCTTTAAAACTTCAGATGATCCGAAGGGCATAGCGTGCTCAACTTAAAAATAAATGATAGTTGATTATGATTAAGCCTTTGAGGTATCCCTCGATTAGGATTTGGATTAGGTGTGATGATATGAAGGGGATAGGGACCGTCGGATGAGTCACTTATCCAACTGGACCTGGATGGCCACCATGAAGTGGCCATAAAATTTGAGTCACCATCGATCATTTTAGGCTAGGCAAGATTGGATGCCTATTGAAAACAATATTACAAGTTACGAACTCGAAACACTGATTTCAAGGTCCACGAAGTCTAGAGATTCTTTGGTTGGGCTCGAGAGTTGGTTACACTCAGGGAAGGACTAAGATCCTCATGACGCTTGAAATCGGTACCTACTAACTATACCTCACTTTGGTCTTGGTTAAATCGGTTCCATTTGGTCTTTCTTTGAATGCATGAAGTTTGGGAAAATATAAATCCAAGGTTTTTTATTAAAGAAAATTAGATCACCTATGCGCTTCGAAGATGTAAGGAACATAGGGATTTTTTTATGAAAATAATGGCCGAATTGGATTTTAAAAATTGAATGTTTCGTATTAGGCACTGAAGAGATACCAACACGAAACATCGCACCGTAAATTTCATTAGAAAACAAATTTTAAATATGAATGCATAATAACACTACAAAAGGAAACAAGTTAGTGGGGTGAAAAATGATAAATATGATACTATCATAAACAAGCAAACACAAACAAAGGAATATAAATAGAGAGTGATCAAAATGTATCTCATAATTGCATTTGGTTATTGAAGAATAACCAGGATGACAATTTTAGAGACCGGTCTGGATTTGGTAGTAATTTAAAGAACAAAGATGATTTTAATCAAAAAAAGTTTGAGGTGTCTAGAAGAGAAAAAATTTTAAGTTTTTAAGGTAAAAGCACGGTTAAAGTATCCCCTCAGTGAGGTGGGATTGGAGTATCCCCAAGATTAGGAAAACATTTAGGAATAAAGAGAATATTTAAATTTTTAATTAAAAATAGGGTTGGAGTATCCCCTTTGGAATAATGGAGTTGGAGTATCTCTACTAGCAAAAATTTTAATATTAAATCCTATTTTTCATATTCTAATCTTAATCTGAGCCAAAAATGGGTTGATGTTGTAGGGGAATCAACCAGGCACATTTTCGAGACATCCGAACGTCTCGATAAAAGGGAATTAAAAAATTATGTTGAAAATAGGGGACAACATTGTGTCATCTTGATTTTTAAATTTTGTTTAGGTGCATGCAAAGTCTTCAGAGGGTAAATGAGGTACCATTGGAAAGGTAACTCGACAAGGTTTAATATAAAAATATTCCAAAAATTCTAGAAAATCACTTTCTAGACAAAATTAAATTTTGAAATTAGGTTCATCTCAGCACTGGTGGCATGTATAATTAAAAGGGATAATGGATTTCAAAAAATCACTCTAAGCTTATCTAGGATTGTTAGATCATAAATAATACCTTTCTAGAAAGGGAATTTCATGAACTTTTTGGAAAAAATATTTAGAAATTTCGTAAAAATTAATGGTGGGTCATAGTGGCCCCAAACAAAATGTTACATGCTGGTTTCAAGGGTTTCAGACAATAAAGGTTTGAAAAATCATAAATCCTTCCTCCGGGATGATCTAAAGGCAAATAAGCAACTGTTAGAAAGGTAATTCTATGCCCTTTAAAGGACAAATATTAGAAAAATCAAAGGAAATATTTTATGGTTCGAAAATGATTTTTCAAGTTTAGACTATAGTGCTGCTATAGCAAAAATAGGGGGAATATTCGATATTTTAGTTTTTTCAAAGATACACTCAGGTTTAGGATGTCCGAACATCCACGACAAAAAGTAACACGTCCTTGGCAAGTTCATTCCATAATCCCAGAGTAGTTTGGGATGATAAAACAACTCGTTGACCATGTCGCAAAAAGGAATATGAGACTCAAGATCAAGGATTAATATTAAAAAGGTTTTCTTTTCTTTTTTTTTTTTTGAAAAAAGAAACCATAAATCCAGAGCTAAAATGTTGATTTTCCCCTAAGACTAGGAGACCAATTTGATGAAAATATTAAATCCATGCTACTCTTCATCTATTGAAGGTAACATGAACTTAACCTGGGAATGTTTCTAAAAACCAATTTTGTAAGAAACAAACAAGCATTTTAATGGAGATATCATGAACAAAATACAACACATACAAAGATAAACATGGATTAAACATGCAAACAAGCAAAGATGACATTTTGATATGGAAATGGGTGACATAGATGTAAGAAGATGACAAATAGGGAGCATGGAGATGATAGAAATATCTTTATACAAAGGAGTGAATGTTGGAGTTGTCAAGACAACATTTTTATTTCATGAGCCTCTTTAAAACATAAGAAAAATATTCGAACATACCTAAGACACATTAAGGTGACCATTTAAATGTGAAATGGATATGTGAATATGGAAGGAACATGGCAAAAGATGCATGAAAAAAGGCTATACGATGGTGAAATGAAGCATGGTGAGTTTATATATCTAACAACATCAAAGTGTCAAGAGGGTCATTAACGTCCTACCACAACCATGGCAACAAAGATGCATGGGAGTATTAGAAGGGTCATGGTAACATGAAGGGTTCACTAGAATGAAATGGATGATCAAAACAGAAAATATATGGAACAAGGTAAAATATACCAGCAAAAGCTTGAAGTTTTCTCTTTTTTCAAAGCATTGACTTTAAGCATAGATTCTTCCCTCTTTTTGCTATTGTTTAGCAAGAAAAAGGTGAAAGGAAAAAGCATTCGGTAATGTGGTTGTTGATAGGGTGTTTTCACGATGAAAATATGTGAAAGGTTGATTTTTTTAATGTGTTCTAGTAGTGGTTTTAGGGAGCTACGAGAATGGAGGTTGGTTGAGGGTGGAAGATATGGAATAGTGTTTTTGGAGTTGTTGGAGTTGGAGTTGATGCAGGATTTGTTAGGGTGGATGAACAGTTTTTTAGGATTGCTAGAGACCTTTTTTTATAGCTAATTTTTTTTGAGATAGCTGGTGGTGTTTTTTTTTTTAATGCTCAGCCACTACTTTTAAAAGAAAATGCAATGGGCACTTTGATTTTTCCCTTCTGCATTGGGGCCATCTCCAGCTCCCATGCTGAGTTGACTATTTTCTTATTGGTTCTGCCATGTTGAGCAAGGAGGCAGAAAGGCTGTGATAGCCTGCAACTAGAGATATGCCTGCCACACCCTCTTACACCTATATATCTTATGAAAGTGACTTTTGTCATTAATTGTTTGGACTCCAAAAATTTGTTAGAATTCGTTAATGAACCCATAGTTGAGGTTTGCAATGTTTTATGATAGTTCCTTGGTGCAAAAACATGTTTAAATCAGGTTTTCAAAGGCTAAAAAAGGGGCAAAAATACCTTGGTGTGTCGATACACATGGTGCTTTTTACTCCTAAGTATCGATACAATGAGTTGTGTATCAATACTAAGAGCAAAAAATGTTCCCAATCTCGAGACTTAGAGGCCAGTATCGATACTCCATGGATTTGTATTGATACTCGTGCTTGTGTATTGATACATTTTGCCAAAAATCATAACTTTAGCTACTGCCAAGGTCTGTACCGATACAAACATGCCAAGTATCAGTACCACACCTTGGGTATTGATACCAAACCCTCTTGTATCGACGCTACATGTGAAAATTCAAGTTTTTCACATCATAAAGGCCTTGTATCAATACTTATGCCCTAATATAACCTGTACGTACCTGTGGCTTCCTGATTTACCTTAACTTGGTCACAAACAAAGGGAAATCGATTTGTGTATTCATTTTAATCACCTTGGTGGCACCATGAAAAGTGGCCTTTGATGCCTCGTTTTTACATTTTCTTTAATACGGCCCATAAATATTTTAGACCTTCCTAAAATTTTTTTATTTTTTATTAATTTTTATTTGCTGGCGACATGGTGTCCAGCAGTCGTCCCCTAGCTTTTATTTCTATTTTTTGATTTTATTATCTTTTACCTAACTCTTAGGATGCGAAAAACTGGTCCAGACAAAATGAAGTGTCTACACTTAGTAGGTCAATTTTTTCCCTTATAAGTTATCGTGTCACCTTGTTAAGGGTAATTTTTTTAACATGTACACACCGTTATGTTGTCTGTTTATTTTCACAACATTCAGAATTGTCATGTTCACCCCTAGGCATTAGAGTTAGCAATCATGTATCATATCATATTCATATATTTTGTCATGTTAGAATCATGTTTAAGGTTTTTTATATTTTTATCAATTTTGTTACGTTTATAGTTCGTATTATATAGATTTTGAGTGTGTTTCTTTGACTTTACCCATGTCATATTCATGTAATCGTGTTATGAGGTCTACTAGGCATCATATCTCCTATTGTCAGGGTAATTTTTGTGGCACACTTTTTTTGCTATTCTTTTATTTCATTATCTTATGCTTATTATTTTGTATAGTCATTAACTCACTTCCCTTTTGCTTTTTTGTTTGACACATGCATCATTTCATCATAATCATCATTCTCATGGGACAATTGGCTAATGGTTTAGTGTTTAGTAATGGGTGTTGCCACAAAGTAGTAGTCCATTTCTGATCCGAAGCCTTTAAAAGAAGTCCAAGCATAGTTGGAGCATCGACAATGTCAAGATGAGATGTTCTCAAAGCCGAGTATGCCTCTACTACACATGAAAGGGTCAAGATAGGGTATCATCAAAATGATTTGCAAGATCTAAAGCATATATGGACCAGTTGGAACAATACTAAGAAGGAATAATTCATGAAGAGTCATAGAGACATGGCTCTTTTACTCTAGGTCTATTTGGATGTTGGTCTATTACGAGTAGCATCTTAGTTCTGGAACTAGCATATCTATGCTTCACTTTCAATTGCCAGGATTTGTCCCCATAGTCAATAAATATACTATGTTACTCAACATTGAGAAGGCTAAGACTGAAAAAATATATTGTAAGGCTTTGCAACCTCCAAACTTTAAGAAAAGATTAGCCTAGATTCTCAAGGTAACAAAGCCTTAGATCGAGAGTTATATCAAGATAAAAGGGAAAGTGAGTGTATCTTATGGGCCATTTTAAAGGAAGCAATGATGAATACCATTGACATCCAAAAAATTCAAGATATCTATGCACTGGCAATATATGGTCTTGTTATATTTTTGAAAATATTGGGCTTTGTTAAAGATACATAATAGATCTCTCTTCTTAACTGTGCTGGAACATCAATCCTACACCTACCATTGTTGCTGAAACTATTTGAGCTCTTAGCTTTTGCAAGAAAATAGAGATAGGTCGCTTCATTGGATGAATGTTGTTTTTTTACATTTAGCTGTAAGCCACTTTTGCTTTGAAGTGAAAAGAATGTCATACAATTTCTTGCATAACTTCAACCTTATCTTTAAGGTCTTTTAGAAGGAATGGCCTTAGACAAGTTTGAAGAGCAATGGGTTTAGAAATTTTAAAATCTCAAGGGGGGAGGTGGTATGGAAAGCCCCTTAGCTTTTACCATAGACAATCATATATTGATATAGAGATTGTAGTTTTGCACCATTTAAGGGATTATGGGGAAGCACCAGCTACACATCTATTCTAGTCTTATAATAATTTTAGTGCCGATAATTCATCCTTTTCATTCAAGATCTTAAGCAGTGGGATTTTGAATATGTTGAGTCCAACTACAAGTCAAAAGTTCAACTACCTTTTCATGCTTGGAGACAAACTCGCTGCATGGAGAGGTATTGGAGAAAAAGTAGTATGACTCTAGGATATGATGGGTGGAGAATTCATCGCATCAATTATGCGTTACCCTTGTCTGGTATTGGAACATCATAAGTATCAGTTGATGAATTTCTCTCTGAGATTGATTTACTCTAGTGTATTTTTGAATAAGAAAACACAACCTTCACCAAGGAATCAGTTGTTTAAAGAAAGAAAAGTGTTAATTAGAAATCGACCTCTATCTTCAAGATGGTGAAATGCAAAGGTTGTCAAAGAGAAAAATGGCTTCAACGAGGATTTTAAGAGTCTTATGAAAGATTACGTGGCACTTAGTAAAGCAAGCAAGTCTCAGTGCCTAGGTAAGGCACTAGCAAACTGGGAGGTAGAAATTGCTACCCTTAAAAAAGAGCTATATCGATGGAAAAAAAGGCTAGGGTTAATAGGGAAAACTCATTAAAACTCATGCCCTTGTATCAACTTACCAAAGAAATAATGGACATTTAGAAGATTGAGTTTGGGATTTGAGAGCAAAACGGGTAAAAAATAAGACTTTAATGCTCAAACTTCAAGATTTAGAGCATTCCCTACAAGCTCACCAAGGCTAGATTGATGAATTAGTAAGAGCCGTCGAATAGCAGGAGCAAGGTTGGCTACAGATGGTTGATCAGGCATGCCAAAATTATTAGGTCCACCACCACCATCTCACTAGGTAGATTCAGGTGACCCAATTAGAGGCTAGGCCATGATGGACATGGCTTGATCACTGATACGTGGTATCTTGCTGATCAAAGCCCATGAACAATAATTGTTATATTTCTTAGAACATGTGATCAAGCAATGTAATCGTGTCAGGCAATTCCAAATGTAATCATGTGTAACTAGGGTATTTTGTTGCTTCAATAAAAGAAGCTATTGGTGAAGCTGTCCTCCAATCCAATTGTCCCTTTAGCATTTGCATGATTAACCCAATTCTTTCGTTGCTTTGTTCATTCATGTTAATAGTCATCTACTATCATGATTGCATATTTACCAGTTTATCAAACATGCTCATGACACATCGTAAAAGTCTAATCCAGTAATAATTTAAAATGAAGTTGCTCTAAAACCTGAAACCTACCGTTCATCATTGATATAATGCTTGCAATCATTGGAAAGCCATAAAAATGATCACGAAGCTTTCATTGAATGACTCGAGCTCATGTATAGAGAGTCCCAAGAGCAATCTCTTCGAAGAATGAGGAACTCTAAGCTCAGATTGCGAAATTAACTAAGCTATTATCCAAGGCTTTGAAAGAAAAAGAGGTAAACAATAACCATCGATGTGAAACAAGAATCGATCAATCTTAAGAGCAACTTGAATTATGGTATTGAAACCACCAACGCCCAGGAAGAGGCATCATATGAACAATATCCTTTAGTAGCGACGATCCCGTCAACTCAACCATTCATTTACATTAACCCAGCAATAGTACCCCATCTAGTTTAAAGATTTTTGGGTGTGAGCTTTTTATTGGCAAGACTATAGTCCTAGATCCCGATGAGCAAGCAGAATAAGAAATAGTAATAAGGTTTTTAGAAATTGATAAAGACTTAAACAAATATCAGTCGCTAGAAAAATACCTTTGATTGTCAAAGAAAGTGACAAATTTAAGGTTGTAAATGCCAAATCTTTAGGACTGGTTTCTCATCTTATTATACTACCTAAATTCAAAGTACTAGATTTTGAAAAGTACAATGGGACCATAGACCCCATTGCCTACTTTTGCATGTACTACCCTAAGATGGGTGGATATGAAAAGAACAAAAAGCTATTATTCATTATTTCAAGGATAGCCTAACTAAGGTAGCAATCCATCGGTAGATAAGGCTTGATCTTATAAGAATTCAAACATGGGTAGATTTAGCTCGCGCTTTCCTTGATCAATATAAACACGTATCTGACTGGGCCTTAAATCGTCTTTCCCTTATAAATGTGGAAAAAAGTCTCTGAAAGCTTTAGACAGTATGCTCAAAGCTGAAAAGAAAAAGCAGCTTAAGTTTACCTTTATTTAACTGAGAAAGAAATAATAGTCATGTTTATCAATATTATGTGAGCTCCTTACAAGATAGTTTAGTAGGAAATGCCATAAAGAATTTTGTTGATATGGTTATATTGAGAGAAACAGTTGATGATGCTATAACATATCCATTGGAGAATCATCTGAGTCAAGTAAAAATTCAACGGCCAAGGGTAAAGAGGAGGAGGTGAATGATGTTAGTGAAAATCATGATACGCTTACTTAGAATCCACATCCAGCATAAGGTACATACTTTTCAAACATGTTGTATTCGAGTTTTAACCCCTACTCGCTAGTCACAACCAATTTATTCTGCTAGGTTTGCTCCAACAATAAGTTTCATGCCAAATCCTATTTAAAATAGTACTCAGAGTGTGCAATCCCACAATGTGAACAATGTAAAAGCTCTAAATAATTAACAAGCACCTCGAGAAATGGAACATTTTGAGCAATTTTCTTACTCCCACAAAAATATTTACTCCTATTTGTTGGCAAGCTAGCTAACAACCCCTATATTCATAAACTTGAGATCACTGCCATATCTTAAATGGTACTATGAGAATGCCTATTGTGACAATGATATAGGAGCACAAGGTTACTCTATTGATAATTACACCTTATTTAAGAGAAAGGTGTAGAGTCCACTAGAAAAGGGTATGATCAAGGTTGAACAAGGGCCTAGACCTAATGTTGGAGCCAATCTGCTTCCTAACCAAGGGGAGCCAAGAGTGAATGTAGTGATCGATGGGAAAGGTTGTTAGGTTAAAAGAATCATTAGAGAAGTTAAGACATTGATGAGCATGGAATGGCAGGCTTTTGTGAAGGTCGAAATAATGTTAGATATCCAAGGCTAGAGTGAAGAAACCACTGAACCATTTTGCTGCCACTGTGGTAGAGGGCATATTCTTCAACATTGGCCATTTTTCCTAGAGATAGTCCAAGAAATGATGGACTAGTCTGAAATTAAGTTCTATGAAGAGCGAGACGAATACATCTATCTATCTGTTAATGCCATAGATGAAGAGCAGCCTACCACTAACTAGGTTTTGAATCGTTTCTTTATCATGAGCATGGAAAAGAGAGCTAGTGAAAGCTTCAAGTAGTAAGGTCTAAGGTGAATGGAAAAAGCCGCTCATATTCACCCTTTGTTGACAAAAAACAGGTGACTATTAGATTTGTCGGCATATTACAACCCCTTATTATGAGAAGATAGTAAAAAGCATTACAAGGAACTTCACAGATGTAGTCGTACTATGTAGAATGATTGATGAGGTCATGCAAAGTGACTTAGGCAAAAGAGATACCTTTAAGGGCAAAGGAAAGGAAAAAGTTAAGGCTAAACAAAAGCAAAAATTTAGTGGTAGAACCAGATCATTTGAAGCTTACACTAAATCAAATGTGAAGGGAATGACTATTGAAGATTATTATAAGATCATAAGAAACATAAACAAAGTCAAGATGCCAATGAATCTGGTTTAGCAAATTTTACTATAGGCTGAATTGGTTAATAGGGATAAAAGGACAAAAGACAAATTCAATGACTTATGTTATTTCCATACCATCTATGGCCACCCTTTTCAAACGTCCAAAAAGTGTCATGCTATGGTCCAAAGAATGATGAATGGGGGCAGCATTAAATTCAATGATAAAAAGAAAACCTTACACATCAAGTCAGCAAATGTGATGCCATCTATCAACACCACAGAAAGGGAAAAGAATAATCCTTTTTTCAAGGTTGGAAGGCCCTTGGTCCTATTTGACAATTAACCAAGTATCAAAGTTTTCCTTGTTTAGCCCATGCCAAAAATGACTATTCAACTTCCATCTCTTTTCCTTTATAAAAACAACAAGGTAGTTCCTTGGAAATATGAAAGCAAAACTTTAATCACAAAAGAATCTATTCAAGAAGTAGCAAATGTTGACCTCGTAAGGGTAGGCTATCTAACTCAGAGTGGCAGATGTTATGCCTCAACTACATCAAGAAGTGAAAATCAGCAAAAGAATACTACTCTTATTCCTTAAGCACTAAAATTTGTCACCAAAAAATTAAATCCAATAGCTATCAAAAAGCTAATAAGTGAGTAAGGAACTATAAAATTCCTTAAGTGCATTAAGCACAGTGAATCATCGATTAGTTCAACAAGCAACCTACCAAGATATCTATGCTGTCACTACCATTGAACTCTAAACTTACGAGAATGTTCTCTTTAAGGTGAATGAGGCATATGTCCTTCTCGACATCCCAATAGGCTAGTTGGACCATCTAGTAAGCAACATCACTGCCGACAACTATATATATTTTAGTGATGATGAAATTCCCTATAAAAGAAGAGGAAACTATAAAACAGTTCACATCACATATTGCGAAGGCAGCATGTTGTTTAAGATGCTCATTGATAATAGGTCAGCGCTAAATGTAATGCTCGTATCATGCTTGAACAAGTTCCCTATTGACACATCTCATATCCAGAATAGTCGCACAGTTGTGCAAGTGTTTGATGGAACTTGTAGAAACATCATGGGAAGCATCACTATTCCACTCTAAATCAGTCCATGCACTTATGAAGTAGACTTCCAAGTGAAGGACATTGCTCCATCATATAACTACCTATTGGGAAGGCCTTAGATTCACTCTGTAGGGGTAGTACCATCATCACTGCATCATAAGTTGAAATCATCATTGAAAACAAAGCAGTCAGCATCGAAGAAGATGAAGATATTATTGCTGCTACCTTAACTGATTCCCTATATATTAAACCCAATAAGGATGTTTTAAAATCCTCGCTTCAGTCTTTTAAGTTCGTTAATGCCATTTATGTTAAGGAAGGGTTGCCAATGGTCGAGTTTTACCTATCAAAAGCACTCATATAGGTTTAACTTTAACTATTGGTAAAAGTGCCCAGATTGGAAAGGGAATTGAAAAACATCATTAGGGAATTACCAAAGCCTTGAAAGCTATCAACCAAATCGACAAAAAAGGGTTGGGTTCAAACCTAGTATAGAATAGAAAAGAAAGCAAGCCTAGAAAACATAAAAAAAGGATAGCCCATCTATTGATATAAGACTTGGGGTAATAATTAATGCTATTTTCACCGTTCCAAGAAAGTTTTTATTTGAAAAAATGTGTGAACATTGGCTTTAACGATGTTGCACTCATACTAAACAAGGCATTTGGGGATCTATCCATCAATGCGACTGATGAACCAAAAATGTCAACTACGGACCAAGAGACTTGTCTACGCTTTCCAGGATTTGCTCTAAGTGTTTAGACTGAAATCAAAATTCCTATAATATTCATGTTTGTTCCAAAGTAATCTTATAAACTAAACGTACATGACTCTGCCCAAGAGCATTATAGGATCCTTTGTATAGGCTCCCATTTATTAAGTATTATCAATGAAAATGACTAAGCATTATGCATTTCATCTTTTGTGTCCTTTTTTATTGTTCTTGCCAACTCTTAGACCTTTTCTATCTATTTTTTTGCCTATATTGTTATTTTTCCATATTTTTAGGTATCCGGATGAAAGTGACATGAATATTCAGACTAAGATCTCGGATATCCATTTTGAGCAATCAATCTACATCGGTGAAGTTAAACCTAAAGTGGATTCTAAAAAGAGTCTCATAACCCCATACTTGTCAAGATTAATTAAACAAGAAGAAAACATATATTGTTTCATAAAGAATCCACTAAAATCGTAAACCTAAAAATGGAAGAAAATTGAAAAATAGTTAAGATTAAAACCTCTATAAACTCATCAACTTGAATCGAACTAATAATCTTCCACAAAAAATATCCGGATGTATTTCCTAGTCCTAGAAGGACATGCGTGGATTAAACACCAACATTATGGTCTATAAACTTCCCGTCAAACCTAAGTGTAAGCCCATACAACAAAAGCTTAGAAGTATGTAACCAAAAATGCTTTTGAAGATCAAAGAGGTAGTAAAAAAGCAATTTAACACAAAATTTCTCGAAGTAGCTGAATATCCTAAATGGGTAGCCAATATAGTCTTATTTTTTAAAAAACTAGCAAGATGAAGATATGTGTAGACTATAGAGACCTGAACCAAGCTAGCTCAAAAGATAATTTCCCTTTTTCTTATATCAATACCCTAGTAGACAACATTGCTAAAAATACACTATTTTCTTTCATGGATGGATTTTCAGGTTACAACCAGATTAAAATACAGCTAAGGACATGGAGAAAACCACCTTTGTGACCATGTGGGAACTTTTTGCTACAAAGTAATAACCTTCGGGCTCAAGAATGCTGGGGCAACCTATCAAAGGGTAATGCTAACATTACTCCATGATCTTATACATGAAGAAATAGCGGTCTATGTGGATGATATGATCGCTAAATTATCAAAATAGAGTGAACACATTGCCAACTTATGAAAACTTTTCAAAATAGCTTTGTAAATACTAGCTCAATTTAAATCCTACCAAGTGCACATTCGATGTCACATTTGGTAAGTTCTTGGGCTTCACTATGAGTGAAAAGAGAAGAAAAGTCAATCCTAGCAAAGTTAAGGACATTTAGAACCTACCACCACCTTGAGCTTAAGAAGAAGTGAGAAGTCTCTTGGGAACGTTAAATTATATAGCTCACTTTATATCTTAGCTAACTAGTAAATGCGATCTAATCTTTTAGCTATTTCGAAAGTAAAATCCTAAAGAATGGAATGAAGAATGCCAAGAAACCTTTGATAAAGTCAAACACTAGTTTTTGAACCCACCAGTACTTGTGCCACCAGTGCCCAATTGACCTCTGATCCTCTATCTATCGGATTTTGATAAGTCTATGGCTATGTGTTGGGTCAACATGATGAGTTTGGTAAGAAAGAATAGGCTATCTCCTTTTTAAGCAAGAAGTTATAAAGTGTGAAAATAACTATTCAACAGTAGAGAAGTTATGTTATGCTCTAACTTAAACCGCTAAAAAGTTAAGGCAATACATGTTATACTATACCACATAGCTAATTGCCAGACTCGATCCCATCAAGTATTTATATGAGGCCCTTGCCTTGTCAAGACGATTAGCTAGGTAGCAAGTCTTGCTCTTTGAGTACGATATCATGTATGTAAACCAAAAAGCTATCAAGGGTAGCACAATAACAAACTTCTTGGCATGCTAAGTAATGGATGACTATTAACCTTTGGACTTTTAATTTCCTAATGAAGACTTGATGTGCATATCCAAGGTAGAAGACACTTTTGATAGTAGTTTATCTTGGAAAATGTATTTGATAGAGTTTTAAACACTTTAGGGCATAGAATTAGGGCAATTGTTACCTCACCTGATAAGAGCTACTACCCCTCTATTGCAAGATTAAACCTTGATTGTACTAATAATATAGTTGAGTATGAAGCCTACGCCATTGGGCTCCAAACCACCATTGTATTAAGACTCTATAAGTATTTGGAGATTTGGCCTTAATCATTCACCAACTAAAAGGAGAATGGCAAACGTACGATGCTAAACTGACTCATTACAGGAAGCTGATCTCATAACTCAAAAAAAATTGATGATATCAAATTTTAGCATTTAACTCAAAAAGAAAACCAAATAGCTGATGCTTTGGCCACTTTGTCATCCATGTTCAAAGTTAATCGAGAATCAGATGTTGCCCCTATTTAGATGAGCATTTATATAACTCTGACATATTGATAGAATGTCAAAGAATATAAGGATAGCCTGTCATGGTATCATGACATCCTTTAGTATATCAAAGATCAACAATACCCTAAATGTACTATAAAACTAATAAAAGAACCATCTAATAGATAATAGCCAACTTTGTTTTAGACACTGCCTTAAATGTACTACTCTGGTGCATGGATGCTTTCAAAGCCAAAAGAATTCTCAAAGAAGTCCATGAAGGAATATGTGGTATACACACCAATAGATATCAAACGGTAAAATAAGTTATGCGATCGGGCTATTATTAATTGACTCTTGAGAAGGATTGCATTGACCATGCTCAAAAGTGCCATAAATGCCAAATCTACACGGACAAAATCCATGTCTCGCCATTATCTTTGCATGTTATGATAGCCTCGTGGCCTTTTCTATGTAAGGTATAGACATAACTGAACTAATCACCCGCAAAGCTTTAACAGGCATTATTTCATTTTGGTTGTTATTGATTATTTTAATAAGTGGGTAGAGGTAACTTCTTATGCCAACATCACCAGGTCCTTTGTGTGCAAATTTGTGAAGTGGGACATCATTTATAGATATAGGCTTCTTAAACAAATCATCACAGGTAATGTGTGTAACTTGAAAAACAAGATGATGCAAGTATTATATTCCCAATTTAAAATTCAACATCATAACTCAGTGCTGTATCATCTAAAAATGAATGAGGCAATCAAAGCAGCCAATAATAATATTAGGAAAATAGTAAATAAATTGCTAAAACATGCAAAGATTGGCACGAAAAATTGCCTTTTGCACTAGATGCCTATCGCATAGTAGTTCAAATTTCTATAGGTAATACCCTATTTTCCCTAGTTTACTACCTATCAAGGTCAAAATCCTTGTACTCAGAGCTTTGATAGAATCATAACTTGAAGAAGCTGAATGAGTCAAGAACCGATATGGGCAGCTCAATCTCATCAAGGAGAAAAGAATGAAGCCATCTACTATGGTTAGATGTATAAAAAATGTATGATAAGAGCCCATAACGAAAGTGTCCATCCTTGTTAGTTCTAAGAAGGTAACCTAGTACTCAAACAAATTTCTCAATTCATAAAAATGCACGAGGAAAATGGACTCTAAATTAGGCATAGCTGTACATGGTAAAGTGCGTATTTTCGGATAAACCTTAATTTTAAATAAGATAGATGACAGCAGCTTTCCCAATCCCATCAATTTTGAGTTCGTCAAGAAATACTATGCCTAAAAGGATTCTAGGATGAAAACCTAAAAGGGCATCCTACCATTCCCCTTAAAAAAGAGAAAGAGAGAGTCCAAGAAAACAAACCTACTTAGGTTGAAAACCCAAAAAGAAAGCATTGTGACTAGACTCTAAAATTTGACCCATTTCAGATCCACCCTTCTTTAACCAAAGCACCAAATATCTATATATTTATGCCGATCTATTTCACCGAATCTTACTCTCGACCGTGCCAAAAAACATTATTTACCTAACCTTGGGGCATCCATCCCACCATGGGGCAATCGAAGAATCTCCTCATGAGTTGGCCAACACCAAAAAGATTAACAACTTAAGAAAGGTCTTTGAAGGCACTCAGTGGAAAATTCATGTCATTAACATTAAGGAGTAAACAGTCTGAAAAACCACTCTTAACTCTTTTATATATCAAAATCTTTAATGATCTCAAAATTTTTCATAACTTGTACCTTTTTTCTTTTGAATGAAATACAATTACTTGATTTCTTGCAAAACCTTTTTGTAACTCCAGCATCACATTTGCATCATGTTTATCATTTAATTAATAATGGTTAAAAAATAAATAAAACTAATAATAAGATTTCCTAGCATTATTTTGAAAGATGAAACTTGCTAGGAACTTTATTTCATGTCTAAAGATAAAAAATGAACCTTAAAACCAGAGTCGGTCTTACTTTTAGACCTTCACATCTTAAAAATGTGCTCAAAACCTATTTTTCAGTAAACCTTAGCCCAAATTTAAAGGGCAAAAATCTTTTCCACCTATTATAAAAACAATCAAAGTTCAGATTAGCCTACCTGGACCACTAAGACACTTTCTGAATTAGAACTAGCAAAAGAAATCCTCCATACTTGCCAACAAACTTAACTCAACAGAAAGTCCCCAAACTTGAGCCATTCAAGCTCAAAACCTTCCCTTCACAACGATTGGCCATCTATACCTTCTAAAAATAAGCTTAACATTCAAAACCTCTGGAAATCTAGAAAAAAGTTGGTGAATCCTAGGATAAGAGATTACCTATCAAACCCATTAGAGAACAAATAATTGGAAAAGCCAAAACCAAAAGCTGAATTAGGTTTTTAAAATCATCACCTTTGCATAATTTAAACATGTGTTTGCATCCTCATGCATCATTTGTACAATTAATAACATCTTTCAGTTACAAAGTCCCACTCACAGAAGTCAAACTAGCAAAGAACTTCAAGTACAAATTCTTATCTTTGAACAACGTCGATAGGCTCTATGTTAGACTCCCCACCTCATGAGCTTGCAAATAAAAAAGTCATCTAGGACAGGTACCTAAATTCATATTGTTTGGTCCATAAAGAGCTTAGATGCCTTTTTTCTTTAGTCCACAAAGAGTTGGATGCCTTTTCCCTTTTAGTCCATAAAGAGCTGGGTGCCTTTTTTCTTTTAGTCCATAAAGAGCTGGGTGCCTTTTTTCTTTTAGTCCATAAAGAGCTGGGTGCGTTTTTTTCTTTTAGTCCACAAAAAGCTAAATGCCTTTTTTTATTTAGTTCATGAAGAGTTGGACACCCTTTTCTTTTAGTCCACAAAGAGATAGACACATTTTTCCTTTTAGTCTACAAAATGTTGGATGCCTTTTTCCCTTTTAGTCTATAAAAGCTGGACGTCTTTTTTTCTTTTAGTCCAAAAAGAGGCAGGCATCTTTTTTTGTTTTAGTCCAGAGAAAGCTAGATGTCTTTTTTCTTTTTAGTCCATAAAGAGTTGGATGCATTTTTCCTTTTAGTCCACAATGATTTTGATACCTTTTTCCTTTTTAGTCCATAAAAAGCTAGACTTTGTTTTTCCTTTTTAGTTTATAAAAATCTAGACATCTTTTTCCTCTTTAGTCTATAAAGATCTAGATGCCTTTTTTTTCTTTCAGTCCACAAAGAGCTAGATGCCTTTTTCCCTTTAGTCCATGAAGAGCTAGATGACTTTTTCCCGTTTAGTCTACAGAGAGCTAGACGTATTTTTTCTCTTTAGTCTATAAAAAGATAGACATCAATCGAGTCTGTCCTTAAAAAACTAGATGCTAGTCGAGTTTGTTCACAAAGAACTGGATACCAATCGAGTGTATTTACAAAGAGCTGGATGCTAGTCGAGTCTATTCGTAAAGAGCTAAGCATTAATTGAGTTTGTCCATAAAAAGTTGGATGCTAGCCGAGTTTATCCGCAAAGAACCAAGTGCCAATTGAGTTTGTTTTGTAAAGAACCGGGCACTAATCAATTTCTCCACAAAGAGCTGGATGCTGGTCGAGTCTATCCACAAAGAGTCTGACACCAATCGAGTCTGTCCATAAAGATTTAGGCACTAGTCGAGTCTATTCATAAAGAGCCAGGCTCTAACTGAATATATTCACAAAAAGCTAGACACCAGCTGAGTTTGTTAACAAAAAGTCAGGCATTAATCGAGTTTGTTTACAAAGAGTTAGGCACCAATCTAGCCCTCCTACAAAAGGCTGGACAGCTATTAAGTTAAAGTCCATATTAGTTTGTGCCTATCTAAGGGGTTAAACCTTAAGAAAGAACCAGGCTCTAACTTAATCTATTCATAAAAAGCCAGACACAAGCTGAGTTTGTTCGCAAAAAGTCAGGCATCGAGCGAGTTTGTTTACAAAGAGTTGGGCACTAATCTAGCCCTCCTACAAAAGGCTGGGCACCTATTGAGTTAAAGTCCATATTAGTTTGTGCCTATCTAAGGGGTTAAACCTTAGGAAAGAATCCAGAAGCCTCGTAGAGAGGTCGAACCTTACAAAACCTATTCAAACTTTCATCGAAATTGCCAACAATATATTATGATCATCACGGTAAAACATTGATTAAAATTTTATTTTTGTAGGCACTTAAGAAACATCATCCTACACCGAAAAAAATGATGTCTATTTATCTTTGCCCTATTCCTAATACTCAGCAACGAGTAAAGAGAGGCAACTATAGACACCTCATTTTGTTCAAACCATCATCTAAGGCATCGAAGGTCATTATCTTGGGCATACTTAGAGTTATTCGGATGAGCATGGGTTAATTTCCCATTAGTTTTAACTAATGTAAAGTAATTCAGAGAGCCTAAGGCACATACAAGTCACATTGGTGCATAGATATTGATAACAAGCTATCACGTCACTAAAAATTCCAATTCTCATATTTAGTATCGATACAAGAGTGTTTGGTATCGATACCTATGGTATGGTATCGATACTTAGCATGTTTGTATAGAAAAGGCCTTAGCAATAGCTAAAATTGTGATTTTTGGTCATACGTATTGATACACAAGTTAAAGTATTTATACAGACCTTTATAGTATCGATATAGGCCTCCAAATCTTAAGACTATAAACATTTTTTGCTTTTCGTATCGATAAATACTTTATTGTATCGATACTCATGGGCAAAAGTTGCTTTGTGCATCGATAGAAAATGTTTTGTATTGATACACCAAAGAATTTTTGCCTAGTTTAAGCCATTTTTTAGCCTTTGCACCATTGATCTGAAAATCTGACTCAAATATGTTTTTGCACAAAAAAATCAGAATTCATACCAAGCCTCAGCTTAGGACTTATGATTGGGTTTTAACAAATTTTGATGCCCAAAATTAATTAAAACATGGGACATTTTCAAGGAATATATGGTTTGTTAAAGGGCATATTTGGCTTTTATCTAGTTACAGACTGCTACAGCCCTTTGCTCCAACACCCTGCTACTGGTAGCTAATGAAATTTTAGCCAGCTGAGCATAGTACCTAGGGCTGCCATAAGGTACATGGAGAAAGACCAAAAATGCCCTTACTTTGGCTCCAATGGCTAAACCTTAGACTATAAAGGAGCCAAGTTTAGCTCAACAAAAGAAACGTCTCCATAGACACACATTGTTACATTGAAAACACTCTCCCATACCCACAGCTCTCCCTTTTTCCCCTTAAAAAATAGCTAAAAACATTTCCTTTCCTTCTTTTCACACTTAAAAACTCCCTCCTATCCAAACCAGAGCTAAAAGCTCTTTTTTCATCTTTTTCTTGCTAATCAAAAGCAAAGAGAAGGGACAAACTGAGCCTAAAGTTATTGCTCCAAGTAAAGGTGAAAGTTCAAAGCTTTTTGGTATATTTTCTTTACCTTATTCCATGTCGTAACTTGGCCCGAATATAAATTCTGACCAACCTAACTTAAAATAGCGGATCTACCCCTTTCTCCTATATATATATCCCATTATTCTTTTATTTTTAGTGGCCCATATTATTATTATTATTTTTTATCTAGGGATCAAGTTGTTGAGTTAAATCGCTCACTTGACTTAACTTTAAATAGTCATTACGAAATGACCATCTTTTTGGAGTCATCACCAATCTTATTTTGGCTAAGTGAGATTAGTAACTTGCCCAGGTTTATAATTTGAGGGTTATGAAACCCATAAAACCAAACTTCAAGTTCTATGATTATACCAGAGATCGCATGAAAGAGTCTAAGAGCTAATTACAACCATAAGTAAGGATCGACCTTCTCGTGATGCTTGACAATTGGTACCTTATTAATCTGTGTGTTAACATAAATTTTGATTGTCATTCAATTTCAGTATTTGATATTTAATAATAATTCCCAAATATCAAAAATAAAATTTTATTAAACAAATTTATTAGTGCAAATGAGAAAATCAGGTTTTTAATATTTTTGAATATCAAAATATCTTTCACACTTTTTCAGAAGATCGGAAAGACACAAAAGTATTTACCATTCTCTTTCATACCCAGCTAGAGTACTGTTGGAATACGATAGATTTAAAAAAGTCAAAATATCTTTTGTACCCGCTAGAGAAATAGTGGAATATAAAAGGTCTTATTTTTTTTTGAAATTTTTGGAAAATCTTGATTTTTATTTTTTTAAAAGGATATCTCGTTATTAAAATAACTCGTGAACCCATCTCATCTGGGAGAAATTTTATGTACTATTTTAACATTGGAGACATTGCCTTACAAAAATTCCAATTTTATTATAAATATTAAAAATTATCCTAAGACTTAGTTTAGACAAAAAGTACTAAACATGACTCTAAGGACTTGAATGTGGTCAATATGACCAACATGTCCCCTAAAGTACACCTTCGACCTAAAAGTATTCGGTGACCCTAAAAGGCTCGATTCTAAAATAAATTAGTAAAATTTCCCTAAAAAATACCTTCAAACATATAAGTATCCCAGTACCCTAAAATATTCTGGAACTTTATAAACAAATAAACCTATGCCTATTGCACACCTTCAACATAAAAGTATCTTGGTGATCACATAGGACTTAGTTCTAACATTAATTACTAAAATGTCTTTAAGGTTTACCTTTGGCATTAAAGTATCTACTAAGCCTAAAGGATTCAACAACTCTATAACAAGATGAACGTATCCCTATTATGCACCTTCAACATATATCTATCCGATGCTCATAAAGGATTCGATTTTAAGGAAAATTATCGAAATACCGCTAAGGTGTACCTTCAAACTATAAGTATCCTGGTAACTTAAAGGACTGGATGACATCATAAACAAATGAACTTACTCCTATTGTACACCGTCAACCTATAAGTATCCTGGTGATCACATATGAATGGATTCTAAGGAAAATTACTAAAATACCGAAAGGTGTACCTTTGACCTATAAATATCTCGGTAACCTAGAGGACTCCAGAATGATATGAAATGAATATTATACCTTCCATAGGAAACTTAAACATCATGATACACCTAAAATGCAAAAATTACTAGTAAGTTCTTGAACTTTTTCAAAATTGCATTTCATACCCTAATAGAGAAGAATACAAAAAGTTTTAATAATTTTTCCATCCCTAAAGTCAAAAATATCATATTAACTCTAAAATGCAAAGTTTTCTAAATGGTCCCTAAAATTTTCTAACATTGCAATTTAGTCCCTATACCAAATAAAATCAAAATTTAAAGCAGTCACCAAAAATTATGAAAATCATACCAAAGATCATATAATAAATTCAGCTAAGTACCTATGGCCTTAGAACAAAAATTTTGTAATTTTGTAAAAAAGTTCCTAAACTTTCTAAAATTACAAAATGGTCACAAAATGATGGAAAATGCATAAAACTTATTCGTACATATCAAAATAAACATGAAATAATTTCGCAGGTATACATAAGCAATTAGCCAAGCATATATGGCCTTGAAACAAAATTTTTTATTTTTACAATTTAGTCCTTATACAATAGAAAATCATAAATTAACTCAAAACACACCATGAAAAATCACAGAAAACACACCAAAAATCATGGAAATCACTCGGCCAAACACCTATTGCCAAAAAATATTTTTATCATATTTTGTAATTTAGTCTTTAAAATTTTAAAATTACAAAATGGCCTTAAAATGGTATAAAAGCATAAAATACATTCAAATATGTTAAACTAAACATAGAAACACTTTAAAAAGCTACTTACAAATAATTAGCCAAGCTTGGACAGCCATAGAAAACATTTTGCAATTTTTGTAATTTAGTCCCTAAGATTAGCCAAGCTTGGATAGCCATAGAAAACATTTTACAATTTTTTCAATTTAGTCCCTAAGATTTTCATATTTACAAAATAAACTAAATAAAATAAAACATCACAAAATCATCACAATCAATTTCAGGTAAGCTTAGAATCAACCTTCTAAAACCTTTATCAATTTGGGAAAAATATTTTTAGCCCTTAAAATTTTCAAACTGTATAAAATAGTCCTAAATTTCATGAAATTAAGCATGAAAAATTATTCAAGGCCCACAAATATTTTTGAGCAACATATATTTCAACAAAAAACAATATCTTTCATCCCATATTTGCATAAATATCAACAATGATACATGTCATAATTTTTACCAATCATAAATAAGCATAAAAACAGAAAAATAATGAATAAATCAATATAAAACAACATGAAAATATTAAGAAAAATTACATAAACATGTATTCATAAAAATAGCAATATACATATCAACAAACACAAATAATCTCTAAGAAAATCAAACTATTTCTAATAAAAATTAACTAAAACAACCAAAATCAAAGACTTTAATCATAGCCATCATACTTGACCTTTCAACATTAATCAAATTTCATAGCAAAAGTATTCATTTGGCTCATTAAAAATAAGAATCAAACAAGAAATGAACAAAACTTAAGAAATTTACAAGAATTTTACATTAGAAAAACTTGAAAATCTAAGTATTTTAGTTTTTTTTCGTTTGTATTTCTCCTAAAGCCTAAAGTCTTCAAATGAAGAAAACCATCCTCTATTTATATGAAACTAAAAAATTTTGAAAAAAATGCAATGCTTATAAAATAAATTGAATTTTGAAAAAATGATTTAATAGTGGTTAAATGGAAATTTTAAAGAATTTTGAAGTTTAAAACTCGAGAAATTTTCACAAAAAATTTTATAGATAAAAAAACTCGTATTTTAAAACTGGTAAAATTTAAAAAAAAATACATTAACCTATATAAAATGAATTAGATACAACATATTATTTAAAATATTAATTTACAAAATGGTAAAGATGAAAATCTAAAATCCAAAAGAAGTCCTTACTGAAAAAATTCATAAGCAAAATACTCGTGATATAGTGAGAAATTGAAAAATGATTGAAAAAATAGCCAAATACCCCATGCTAAAAAATGCCAATACAAAATTTCCTTGAGTTTCTCTAATCTTTTGGAGTGCATATTGGCATAAGTACTGCACTAGTAACGATAAAAATACATGATAGTCAACTTCCCAAATTTAACAAAGAATTCTAAAAAAATTCTTAAAAATGGAATTTTGATTGTGATAGGATCTGCAAAAACAAGTTTTGAATTTCCACAAGTATAAAATTAAAAACTAATTTTTTACCTTGAAATTCATCTTTTATTCGAGATTTGTAATGTACGACCCTTGAAACATTACTAATTTTGTCACGTGCATATGCGGCTATGTAAACATAACTAAATACGCCTTAAGAATATTTATTCCACCATAAGGAAATCTACCCAGGTCTTGGATATTTTTGGACTTTTGTAAAAGGGGACTCCAACAAAATTAGGTGTCAAGAGCTGCCTCTCTTGGTCGTTGCTGAGAATCAGGAATAGGGTGAAGACCAATTAAACATAATTTTGTTTGAGTCATATAAACTTTTCTAAAAAGTAAGTTTTTTTAGAACATACACAAATATATAGGAACTACATTTAAGAGAACATAGAAAACTTTGTCAATCCTTTTACTGAAATGAATGAAGTTACCTTAAAACCTTCTTCATCTACCTTACAATAGAATCACATAAAGAGTTTTTAAAACTCTTATGAATGCTTCAAATATTACAATCGAAGCTTTAAAAACATTTTTTGAATGAAAACCTCAGAATGCTTTGAATATCACCATTGAAGCTTTTTCTGAATGCTTTCTTCACCTACCTGACCATAGGATCACATGAAAAGCTTTTATGGAGGCTTCGAATATAACAATCGAAGCTTTGAAATCATTTTTAAATGAAAACTTCTGAATGCTTTGAATATCATCATTGAAGCTTTTTCTAAATGCTTTGAATATCATCATCAAAACTTTGAAAACATTTTTCTGAATGAAAATGCGTTAAATATCACCATCGAAGCTTTTTTAAAGTGTTCTTTACCTACCTTATCATAGTTACGCATGAAGAGGTGATAGATTTCTGAATGCTTTGATTATCTCTATCGAAACTTTTTTAAAGCCTTCTTTACCAACCTTACCATAGCATCGTGTGAATAAGCAATAGATTTCTAAATGCTTCGAATCAAAGCTTTTTCAAAGCCTTCTTTACTTACCTTATCATAGGATCACGTGAGAACGTGATAGATTCCTGAATGCTTTGAATATCTCTATGGAAGCTTTTTCAAAGCTTTCTTCACCTATCTTACCATAAGATCACATGAGAACATGATAAATTTTTGAATGCTTCAAGTATCTCTATCAAAACTTTTTTCAACTATCTTACTATAGAATCACTTAAGAAGGTAATAAATGTCTTTAGAGAATCGTTCAATCTTTTTTAAAAGTTATCAAATATCAAATTAGTGTTTATTAATTTAATGATATAATTTATGTAATTGGATAAATATCAACTCAAGGCATATTCACAACCTTCTATTGAAATAATGAAAAGTATCACAATTCATCAAAATTCAAGGATTTATGGAATAAGGTCACCTTTTCATTCTGACCTGGAGAAAAAGTTTACTTGATCAAATCTTTAAAAATTCCAAAATAATTTCAAACATGGATTTTCCAATATCAAGGATAATGAATATGCTATATTTATCATGATGTTAAAACTTTTTCTTTTGATCGATGATCACCATTTAGGACTTCTTTGAATAAAATGAAAAAAAAAGAATTTAGAGGCATAAATGGGGTAACACTACTAAAATAGGTCTTGAAGAAATTGATAGAACAAAGTCAAGGTTTATTAAAACCAAATTCAAATGGATGTTTGTTTCATAGAAGTTCCTTGACAGGCAACTAATCAAGTTATAAAACCTTTAATCTTTAAATACAATAGCTTGACAGTTGTGAAACTAATGCTAGTAAACGCCAAGTCTCAAGAGGTTGATTCAAAATGTCTTTGGTAAGCATTAATTCCCAAAGTTGGGTACAAAAATTTTAAAAGTTTATTTTGAAAAGAAACAATGTTAGGACATTTGACTTAACCTCGTGTTGATGTCTAAAATTTTCATGGGTTTGGGATCATTTTTGAATTAGCATGAAGGGTTCTCTCCCATTGATGGCTATTTTTGTTGATTTACGAGCAATTCCAAGGCCTTTAAGCTTGCCCCATCATCTTATCAAGGACTTAAAAAACATTCAAAAGCATGAATTTACAAAGAGCTTCCTAGGTATGGCCTGAGAGCTCAAATAGCTATGTTTAATCTAAATAGACTTTCTTAAGCACTTAATGTAGGCCATGGTTCTTGGTTTAGAAAGAAAAAGATAAATAGGCCCAAATCAAATGTTTAAGGGTAATGGAATCAAGGATCACTTTTTTCAGCAGAACTTAACTCAGCATGTCTTTTAAGGTAAAACACATTTACATTTCTTCACCTATTTTTGCCTTTTTCATTCTTCATTTTGAAAGTACTGGAAACTTAAACCTTTTTCTTACTTTGAGATACTTGAAATTTTAATTTTTTTTTATTTTGAATATTTGTGCTTGAAACTCAAACTTTCTTGAACTTTGCTTGATTTTTAACTTTGTCGTAACAATAAACATACTCTTTGTGTAACTTAAGATGAAATTTACTTCTTCTAATTTTAAAGCTTTGCTTTATTTGCCCCCCAAAGTGAAGAGTTATCCTTGATTAGGGCTCAAAGAAAGAAAATAAATCATTAGGCTCAAAGGGGACCGCAAAAGGAAAGTTTTCTATATTTACGAAGGGATAGAGAAAGAAGGCCATTTTTCATTTCAAACATAGCTATTTGAACTGGCAAACATTTTGCTAGGAAAAAGGGTTGTTTTCTTTCTAAAATCATTTTGAGTATCTCAATAATATGACATTGCACTCAATTTTTAAAGGCTTAAGGTATGCCCTTCAACATTATCAACTTCATAACCACTAATGTCTGGTTAAGCCTTTAGGAAAAAAAATCAGGTTGGCATTGAAAAGATCTTGAACTCATATCTTATGTATCAAGAAATAGTTTGAAAAGGTTTTGTTAAGAAGAAAAAGGTGTTTTTGACTCACTTTTACTTCCATTCTTCCTAAATCAAGGATTTGGAAGAGTGTCATGGAAGTTATCACAAAAGGTTATCGAAATAAGAGAGATCTTGAGATTACTATCATTATTTTAACATATGTCGAACTATTGATATCTAAATCTTTAAAGTGCATAACTTATTATTTCAATCTTCAAGAAATCCATAGAAATGAACATTTAGATGTGGAAGGTCCTTAGTGGTGAAAAGTCTATAGTTAAATATATGGGATAATCATATATGTGGAAGTAAAAGACCTTTCTGAGAGAGTTTAACTAATTAGTGATCATCTACTAAAGAAAATTTTCAAAATATTCTCATTATCCTAGATATTGGAGATCATTATTAATAAAATTCATGGTTGATCACAAGATGCATAGTATTTAAAACCAAAATTTATTTCATAATTCATAGTTTGTAAAAGTAATACATAGAGTTTTAAAGTCAAGATTACCCCTGATTGGCATATTACCATAAGGTCGATGACCCTTAAATCAATTATCCTTCATAGGCATCTACAACTTATCAAATTTCGTTGGAGTAGCATATCTACAGGCCAAATTTTAGATCAGTTAATGGAACATCATAAGGTGCATCGATCACTCAGTTCTCAAACTTAAAAATTCCATAAAATCTGTCATTATTTCCTATCATCTCAATAATGCAGTCTTTTTACTAAATTTGTTAGGAAAAAAAATGAATCTAAAATCTCATGGCATGGCAAGTAATCATCCAAGCAATTTAAGTCAAAATTTACAGCAGCCTATGATTCTCCAATCAACCATGTTCAGTATTGGAAATTATCTTCACATTAAATAGCATGCATTGATTGACGAAATCTTTTGACTAAAAAAAATGTTGCGTCTTGACGCTCGGATTATACCATTTTAGGAAGGGAGGTTTCTAAGCTTTGTTGTAGTGGCAAAGATTATAGATACTTATTTTGTCTAAACCAGTTTTTGGTATCTAGGAGTTAGGTAAAAGATGATAAAATCAAAAAATAGAAATAAAAACTAGGGGACAACTGCTAGCTGCTATGTTGCCAGGCACTATTAAGTAACACGGTGCCAGGCGAAAAATTATTTTTAAAAAGGTCTAAAATGCCTAGAGGCCATATTAAAGAAAATAAAAAAATAAGGCATCAAAGGCCATTTTTCATGGTGTCACCAAGGTTATTCAAATGATACATAAATCAATTTCCCATTGTTTGTGACCAAGCTAAGGTAAATCGGGAAGCCACAGGTATGTGCAAGTTATATTAGGGCAAAAGTATTGGTACGAGGCCTTTACGGTGCAAAAAAACTTGAATTTTCACATGTAATATCAATACAAGAGGGTTTAGTATTGATATCCTAGGTATGGTATTGATACTTGGCATGTTTGTATCAATACAGACCTTGGCAATAGATAAAGTTATTGATTTTTGGCAAAATGTATCGATACATAAGCATGAGTATCGATACTAGCCTCTAAGTCTCGAGACTAGAAACATTTTTTGCTCTTAGTATCGATACATAATTCATTGTATCGATACTCAAGAGTAAAAAGTACATTGTGTATCAATACAACATGTTTTGAATCAATACACCAAGGCTTTTTTATCTAGTTCGAGCTAGTTTTTAACCTTTAGAAACCCAATTTAAACATGTTTTTGCACCAAGAAACTATCATAAAACATTGCAAACCTTAACTATGGGTTCATTAACTGATTCTAACAAATTTTTGGAGTCCAAAAAATTAATAACAAAAGTCACTTTCATAAGATATCTAGGTGTATGAGGGTGTGGCAGGCACATCTCCAGTTACAAGCTTTCCCAACCCTTCTGCCTCCTCACTCAGCATGGCAAAACCAATAAGAAGAAAATCAACTGAGCATGGCAATTGGAGGTGTACCTTGCTATAGAAAAAATAACCCAAAAATGCCTTTTGCATTGTCTTCTAAAAGGAAGGGCTGAACGAAAAAAAAAACAGAACTAGCTATCTCAAAAAAAATTTAGCTATCAAAAAGGTCTCTAGTAATCCCAGAAAACTTTTTATCTATTCCCATAAATCTTCTAGCAACTTTAGCTCCAAAAGTTCAACAGAAACACTATTCTATTACTTTTCACCTTCAAACAACCTCTCTTTCCATAACTCCCTAAAAGCACCACTAGAACACCTTAAAAACTTAACATTTCACACATTTTCATCCTCAAAACACCCCATCACAAACCTTATTACTAGAAGGCCTCTTTCTTTCACCCTTTTCTTGCTAAACAATAGCAAAAAGAGGGAAGAAACTGAGCTTAAAGTCACTACCTTAAAAAAGGAGGAAACTTCAAGCCTTTACTGGTATATTTTTTACCCCATTCCATTTTTTTATTTTGATCATCCATTTCATTTTAGTGAACCCTTCATGTTGCCATGACCCTCTTAATACTCCTATGCATATTTTTGCCTTAGTTGTCATAGTCCTAGGATCTTGATGACCCTCTTGACATCTTGATGTTGTTAGATATAAACTCATTAAGCTTTATTTTTATCATTATATAGCCTTTTTTCATGATCTTTTGCCATGTTCCTTCTATATTCGCATATCCATTTCATATTTAAATGGTTACCTTAATGTGTCTTACTATGTTCAAATGTTTTTCTTGTGTTTTAAAGAGTCCCATGAAATAAAAATCATCTTGACAACTCAACATTCACCTCTTTTTGTGTAAACATGTTTATATCATCTCCATGCACCCTATTTGTCACCTTCTTGCATCTATGTCACCCATTTCCTTGTCAAAATGTCATATTTGCTTATTTAGATGTTTAATCCATTTTTATCTTTGTATGTGCTGTATTTTGTTCTTGACATCTTACAAACTGATTTTTAGAAACTTCCCCATGTTAAATTCATGTTACCTTCAATAAGTGAAGAGTAGCATGGACTTAATGTGTTCATCAAATTAGTCTCCCAATCTAGGGGTAAATCAACATTTTAGCTCTGGATTTCATGGTGAAATACGTTTATTTTTCAAAAAAAAAATCTTTTTTTGTATTAAACCTTGATCTTGAATCTCATGTTCATTTTGGTGACATGGTCAACGTGTTGTTCCATCATCCCAAACTACTCTAAGATTATGGAATAAACTTGTAAAGCCCTGTTACTTTTTGTCGCAGACATCAGATGTCTTAGACCTGATCTCGTCTTCAAAAAATTGAAATATCAAATAATCCCCCCATTTTTGCTCTAACAGCACTGCAATTTGAACTTGAAAAATCATTTTCGAACCATAAAATATTTCCTTTGATTTTTATAATATTTTTCCTTTAAAGAGCATCGAATTACCTTTTTAACGGTGCCTTATTTGCCCTCAGATCATCCCGAATGAGGGAGTTATGATTTTTGAAGCTTTGCTATGCAAAACCTTTAGAACCATCATGTGACATTCTATTTTGGGCCATTATGGCCCACCATTGATTTTTTCAAAATCCTTCTATTTTTGCTCTGGCAACACTGTAGTTTAAACTTGAAAGATCATTTTCGAACCACAAAATATTTCCTTTGATTTTTATAAAATATTTACTTTAAAGAGCATCGAATTACCTTTCTAACGGTGCCTTATTTACCCTCAGATCATCTCAGACGAGGGAGTTATGATATTTCGAACCTTTGCTGTCCAAAACCTTTGGAACCAGCATGAAACATTCTATTTTGGGCCATTACGTCCCAACATTGATTTTAACAAAATTTCCAAATATGTTTCCCAAAAAGTTAAAAAAAATTCTCTTTTTGGAAAGGTATTATCCACGATCTAATGATTTTGAATAAGCTTACTATGATTTTTTGAAATCCATCATGGCCTTTTAATTTTACATGCTACCACAGCTAAAACGAACCTAACTTTGAAAATTAATTCTGCCTAGAAAGTGATTTTGAGAATTTTGAGAATGTTTTTATATTAAATCTTGTAAAGTTATCTTTTCAATGGTACCTTATGTACCCTTTGAAACCTTCAGATGCACTCGAACAAAATCCATAAAGGGAGATGACATGATGCTATCTGCCCTTTTCAATCTAATTTTTGAATCTCCTTTTATTGGGATGTTCAGATGTCTTGAAATGCACCTATTTATTCTCCCTCACAACACTAACCCCTTTTGACTTGGATCAAGGTTAAAATACAAAAAGAATAGGATTTCGTAATAAAATTTTTGCTAGTGGAGATACTTTAACTCCACTACTCAAAGCGGATACTCAAACCCTATTTTTTAATCAAGGTTTAAATTTTCTCCTTCTTCTTAAATATTCTCCTAACTTTAGGGATACTCTAATCCTATTTTTAAAAAAATAATAATAATTTTTTTCTTTATTCCTAACTATTTTCATAACTTTATTTTAGGGGACACTCCAACCCTACTTCTCCGAGGGGATACTCCAACCCCATTTTTACCTCAAAAACTTAAAATTTTCTTTTTTCTAGATGCCTTAAAC
This sequence comes from Adansonia grandidieri, assembly GCA_038382065.1. NCBI lineage: Eukaryota > Viridiplantae > Streptophyta > Magnoliopsida > Malvales > Malvaceae > Adansonia > Adansonia grandidieri. The sequence continues at coordinate 9,236,656 of JBBYHK010000013.1, forward strand.
TATTTTGATAAAAATTGTCTATGTTTTTCAAATTACCGCCTAATCTAGATTGGTCTCTAAAATTGTCATCCCAGATATTCTTCAATAATCAAAGGCAATTATGAGATACATTTAGATCGCCCCTCCGTTTTTTATGTTTTTTTGTTTATGATTGCTTGTTTATGATATTATTATATTTCTTATTTTTTTTCCTCACTAACTTTTTTTCCTTTTGTTGTGTTATTGTGCAGTCATATTTAAAATTCATTTTCTAATGAAATTTGAAGGCGATGTTTCGTGTTGATATCTCTTTATTGCCTAATACAAAACATCCAATTTTTAAAATCCAATCTAAACATTGTTTTCATAAAAAATCCCTATGTTCCTTACATCTCTAAGGCATATAGGTGATCTAATTTTCCTTAATAAAAAAACCCCAAATTTACATTTTCCAAAACTTCATGCATTAAAGAGGATTATATCTAAATAGAAACCAAATGAAATTGATTTAACCAAAACCAAAGTGAGACATAGTTAGTAGGTACCGATTATGAGCATCGTGGGGATGCTAGTCCTTCTTTGTGCATAACTAACTCTTGAGCCCAACCAATGAATCTCTGGACTTCGTAGACCTTGAAATAAGTGTTTCAAGTTTCTTAACTCATAATATTGTTTTCAATGGGTGTCTAATCTTGCCTAGCCTAAAATGATCGGTGGCAGCTCCAAGTTTATGGCCACTTCATGGTGTCCATCTAGGTCTAGTTGGATGAGCAACTCATCCAGCGATCCTTATCCCCTTCATATCATCACACCTAATCTAAGTCTCAATCAAGGGATAGCTCAAAGGCTCAACCACAACCAACCATTGTTTATGTTTAAGTCGAGCATGCTCTGCCCTTCGAATCATCCAAAGTTTTAAAGGTCGGGCACATGGCGACAGCTTGGCGACTTCGCTGGGGACTATAGAGTGCTAGGCCTATAACTAGCTATTTTTCACTCAGTTTTCAGTTGTTCGGTCTCCATGGTCATTTGGATATAATTCTCCTTTATTTTTGCCTACTAATCTCTATTGTTTATGTTTTCGTCCTATGATTGTTGAGGATTATTTTTTCCCAAATAAATATTGATTCGAATAAATATGGTAATATGGAAGTGAAACAAAAAGGTTTGATTGTTTCCAAGTGCACTTGCATTTGCACTAGATTCTCACCATACACCCTGGTGTGGTTAGTATCCTAATTATTAGGAGGAAGTGAGCCATCCACCTTTATAAGTAACCCCTTTCGTAAGTAACCCTTCGCATAGGCATGGCAAAACCTTTCGAGATGTAAACTACGTATGTCTTTTATAAGTACCCCTCCGCACTTGCACAAGGAGATACATCCACCAGATCAAACCTATTCTACCAAACCCGTGATTGGCCTAAGATTGAGGTGCCTTGATTGTTCTTACCAGACAAAGAAAGGCTTTGAATATCGAAATAGGCATCAACTTAAACCCCTGTAGTGAACCCAACGTGTTAACCATGTCAAGCCATACCAGATGTTGCTAGAATAACCCAAAGATTACGGTCACTCGGGGAAACATTTCTTACCTTTACTCGTATATACCATTGTTATGTGAGTGATGATTGGTGAACGTTGTCACCTATGTTGTCTTTCTGTTTTCATGATCATTCCTTTAGGATATACGGTGACATTCATTGGCAAGTCTTTTTTAATAAGTGGGTAAGGACAAGTGAATACGATTACCCGTAATGCCATCTTGAAATAGTCGTATCTGACCAAGATAAGCTGTCATACTGCCCAAAAAATGGCTTAGCATATGTTTAACATAGAGGGTTAACACATGCTAAGCCATTATTCGAGCAGTATGATGGCTTATCTTGGTTAGATACGACTATTTCATCACCATTTAGATGGTCAGTCTTAATCCTTATGAGGTATAATGTTACTTCGTGAAGAGATAATTTTAATACAGGTATGCCGGTATGCTACCTGTTCAATGCCTAACATTTGTGATCATTTTATCTGCCCTTAGGCGTTATACCACCTATTATAGGGACAAATTTTATGATTCCTTCCATTTTTTACCTTTTGCCTATTATTTCGTATTGATTACTAACTCATTCTCTTTTTGCTTTTTTTTTTTCACCATGCATCATTTCATCATAATTACTGTCATCATGGGACAATTGCCTCTAATGGATCAGTGTTAAAATCCTGTGAAGAAGTCTGAGCATAGTTAGAGCATTGACAATTGAAAGATGAAGATGTTTTAAAATCAAGGCATCCCTCAGTAGTGCATAAAAGGATTAAGATAGGATACTATCAAAGTGATTAGCAAGATTCAAAAATCATATAAACTAATTGGGACAGTACCGAAACATAATCATTCACTAAGAGATATGGAGATATTGCTCTTCTGCTTCAAGTTTGTTTAGAAGTTAGTTGCAAGTGGCTTTTCAATTTTGGAATGAACATACCAGTGTTTCACTTTCAATCATCAAGACTTAGTCCCCACAGTTGATGAGTACACTGTGTTACTCAACATTGAATGGGCAAAGGTTGACAGGATATACTAAAAAGATTGGCTCAAATCCTTAAGGCAACAGAGTCTTGGATTGAGAGTCATATCAAAATAAAAAGGAACAGTGAATGCATCTCAAGGGCCAGTTTGAGAGAAGCAATGGTGAGTACCATTGACATCCGAAAAATCTAAGATATTTACGCTTTGGCAATATATGGTCTGGTTATATTCCCAAGGACATTAGGCTATGTTGAAGCTACGATAGCAGATTTCCTTTCTCGTTTGTGCTGCAACATTAATCTCACACCGACTATCCTTGACAAAACTATTCGAGCTTTTAAATTTGTAAGAAAATGGGAATAGGTTGTTTCAACAAATGTGCACCGCTCTTTCACATTTGGCTCGTCAGTCACTTTAGCTCAGAAAAAAGTAAGACGTTGCACTACTTCTTACCCAGCTTTAGCCCTATCTCTAGGTACTCAAGAATGAATAGTCGCAAGACAAATCTGAAGAGCAATGGGTCCAAAAATTTCAGAACCTCAAGGGGAAGGAGGTAACATGGAAGGCTTCTTGGTTTTTCCCACAAATGGTCATATACCGAAGCAAAAATTATAGTTGTATACCGCTCATGGGATTATGGGGAAGTACTAGCTACACCCCTCTTTTAGTTCTTTGATAAGTTCAATTTCATCAATTCATCCCTTTTATCTAAGACATAGAGTTATGGGATTTCAATTATGGTAAGCTTGACTACAAGTCAAAAGTCCAGCTAGGCTTTCAAGCATGGAAACAAACTTGTTGCATGGAGGGATATTGAGGAGGGAGTAGTATGACCCCAAGATATAATGAATGAAGGATCCATCACATTAATGATGCTATGCCCTTGTCTAGTATTGCGACCTTTGCTAAGGAGATTACTCGATTAAAAGAGGAAAATGGTTAATTGAAAATAGATCTCAACCTCAGGGATGGCAAAATAAGCAAGGAGGATCTTGAGAGCTTGAAAAGAGACTATGCGACCCTTAACAAAGCAAGCAAGTCCTAAAGCTTAAAAAGTCATCAATCGAGTGGAGGACAGAAATTACCGCTCTCAAAAAGGAACTACACTAGTGGAGATAAGCTGCTAGGGCCAATAAGGATAAGCTTGTTAGAGTCCAGGCTTTGCATCAACTTATTGAAGGAGGAATGAACGGTTAGAGGCTTGAGTCTGGGATTTAAGAGCAAACCAAGTCAAAAATAGTGTTCTGACACTCAGAATCTAAGACTTAGAGCATTCTCTTCAAGCTCGCCAAGACCAAGTCGATGCACTAGTGAGAGCTTCTAAACAACGAGAGTAAGAATGGCTTCAAGCGGTTGATCATGCACACCAAAATCATTAAAACTATCATCGCCATCTCACAGAGCAAATCCAGGCAGTTTAGTTGGAAGCCGAGAACATGATGGACATAGCCTGATCCTTGATACATGATATCTTGCCTACCAGAGCCTATAAGCAAGAGTTATTGTAGTTCTTAGACCATGTAATCAAGTAATGTAACCGTGTCAAGTGTTTTTGAATGTAGTCACATGTAATTAAGACATTTTGTTGCTTTAATGAAAGATGCTATTGGTGGAGTTGTCCCTTTATCTAATTGTCCTTTTTACATTTGGATTACTAACCTAATCCTTTCATGGTTTTTAATCATTCATCCTCATTTCATCAAACATATGCATGAACATACCATAAAGGACTAATCTAAAAATAATTTAAAGTGAAGGTGATCCAAAACATGGAATCTATCGTTCGCCATTAGTACAACACTCGTAATCATCGAAAATGATGGAAAATGATTAGTAGGTTCGCATTGAAAGACTTGAACTCATGTATAGAGAGTCTTAAAAGCAAGCACTCTGTAAGAATGAGGAACTTCAAGCATAGATCACTAAGCTAACCAAATTACTGTCCAATACATTGAACGAAAAATGGCAAACGAGCACAGTCAAGACAGGAAAAGAATCGGCCCACCTTGAAAGCAATTTGAATGGTGGTACTGAGGCCACCAATGCTCAAAAAGGGACATTACATGGGCAGCACCCTTCGACAATGAATATCCCACCATCTTAGCCATTTATTTATATCAATCTTGCAACAACGTCCCACTTAATTCAAGGATTTCAAGGTGCGAGCTCTGCACCATTAAGGCCTATAGTCCCGGACCTCGATGAGCACATGAATTAAGAAAGGCAAAGAGGCCCTCGAAAAATTATGAAGACATGGACAAGTATCACTCATTAGAGAAACACCTTCAAGCAGTGGAAGAAAGCAACAAATTTGGAATCATAGACACAAAGTCATTAGGACTAGTTTCCAGCCTCGTCATCCTGCCTAAGTTTAAAGTGCCTAATTTTGAAAAATACAATAGGACTACTGACCCTATTAACCATCTTCGTATGTATTGTCATAAAATAACGGGGCACGAAGAGAACGAGAAACTACTGATTCATTGCTTTTAGGATAGCCTGGCTAGGGTAGCCCTCTGATGGTACATAGGGCTTGATCCTGCAAGAATTCAGACATAGGTAGACTTGGTGTGCGCATTCCTTGAATAGTATAAGCATGTGTCTGATTGGATTCCAAATCGTCTTTCTCTCATGAACATGGAGAAAAAATATTTTGAGAGTTTTAGATAGTATGCTCAGAGATGGAGAGAGGAGGCAACTCAAGTTCACCCTTCTCTAACTGAAAAAGAAATGACAATTATGTTTGTTAGCACCTTACAAGCTCTTTACTGCGAAAGGCTAGTAGGAAACGCCATGAAAATTTTCACTGATATGGTTATATCAAGTGAAATAATTGAGAACACCATCAAGAGTAGCAGGATATTTGTCGGGGAAGCATTTGGATCAGTAAAAAAGATAGCAAATAAAGGTAAAGAAAGGGAAGTGAATGTGGTAGGTGAGAATCGTGCTAGGTTTAATCAAAGTCTACATCTAGCACAGCCTATGTACTTCCCAAGCATGTTGAATACAGGTCTTACCCCTTGCTCATTAGCACTATAGCCAATCCACACTACGGAGTTCACTCCTGCAATGAGCTTTGCACCAAATCCCATACAAAGTGTGGCCCAGAATGCACAGCCCCATAATATGCACAATGCGAGGCTCTAATAACCAACAAGCATCTCGAGAAAGAGAGCACTTTAAACTACTTACTTTCTCGTATAAAGAGACCTACTTTCGCTTATTGGTAGGCAAACTAGTGGCTCTAGTATTCATGAACCAAAGATCACCACCATACCATAAATGGTATGATGAGAATGCTTATTGTGAATACCACACGGGTGCATAAGGCCACTCCATTGAGAATTGCACTTCTTTCAAAAGAAAGGTGCAAGGTTTATTAGAAAAAGGAGTGATCAAGATTGAGCAAGGTCCTGGACCCAATGTGGGGGCCAACCCACTCTTTAATCATGCTGAACCAAGAGTGAATGCGATAATCAATGGAAAAGGCTATCGAATTAAAAAAATGTGGCAAAAGTTGAAACCCTGATGAGTAAAGTTTGAGAGGCTCTCGTGAAAATTAGAACAGTAACAGATAACAAAAGTCAAAGAAAAAATGCCGTTGATACATCTTGCTGCCACTGTAGTCAAGAACACGACTTTCAACATTGTTCATCATTCTTGAAGATGGTCCAAGGGATGATGGATCAATTCAAAATTGAGTTCTACATGGAGTGGGATGGACATGATGATCCATTTATCAATGCTACTGATAAGGAGAAACCCTCCGATGGTCAGATTTCTAGCTGTGTGTCTCTTATGGGCATGAGGAAAAGAGAAAATGAAAGTTCTAAGTAGTACGTTGTAAGATGGATAGAGGAGGCTGCCCAGATTCATCCTTTATCGACAGAAAAAGAGATAGTGGTTAGATTTATTGGCACGTTGCAAGCCTCTTTTACGAAAAGGTAGCGAGAAGCTTTTTCGAACTTTGCAGATGTGGTCATACTCTATGTGAGGATCGATAAGGCCATAAAAAATGAATTGAGAAGAAAAGGTATTTACAAAGACAAAAGGAAAAGAAATATGAAGGCTCGTAAGTTCATCTTAAACTCATGATGGGTGTCGCAACGTGGCCCGGATACGAATCCTGACTAGCCCGACTTAAAATGGCATTTGCTCCTATATTTGTTCTATCTTGTATTCTATTATTTCTATAGGCCACATCATTATTGACATTTTCTTAGTTTAGGGGCTGGGTGATCGAGATAAATTGCTCACTCGATTTAACCCTAAAGAGTTATTACAAAATAACTATTTATTTGGAGTCGCCACCAATCTATTTAGGCTAGGTGAGATTGGTCACCTATCGAAGTGTGCATTTTAAGGGTTATGAAACCCTAAAATACTAATTCCGAGGCCTGCCACCATACTAGAGATCATATAAAAGGATTCTGGAGTCGGTTACAATCACAAGTAAGGATTGACCCTCTCATGATGCCCAAAAATTGGTACCTTATTAATCATGTGTTAACTTAAATTTTAATTTTTATTCGGTTTCAACATTGTATGTTTAATTATAATTCCTATAGTATTTCATTATGACAGTTTACTATTTTTAGAAAGTCAGGTTTTAATGTTTCTAGAAATCACAAAATTTTCGTACATTCCTGGGGAACCAGGTGGGCACGAATTCTCAATCATATCCCATCGGAGAACCATACAGAATATAAAAGGTTTTATTTTGTTTTAAAACTGAAAAAATCTCGACTTCTTATTTGAAAAGGTTATCTTGCTATTAAAATAATTTGTAGAATTCTTTACATATACTGATAGGAATCATACATATCAATTTAATTGGGAGACATTGCCATATTTATAAAAATAATTTTGTTATATAAAAAAAATACTGATTCTGTGACCTAAGCATGACATAATATGATGGACATGTTCTTAATGTGTACTTTCGATATGAAAGTGTCATAGCGTTGACATACGATGTGATTCAAATACAAAGTTATGAAAATATCCTTAGGGTATACCTTCAATATGAAAGTATCCTGATAACCCTAATAGGTCTTAAGATGATTTTAGAAGGCTAAACCAATCTTACAAAATTCACCTTCGACATGAAAGTATCATGGTAACCCTAATAGACCTTAAAATGATCTTGGTAATCTAAACCAATCCTAAATATTCACCTTCGATGTAAAAAGATCTTGGTGAGCAAAATGACCAAAATGCCTCTAAGGTATACCTTCGACATTAAAGTATCCCGGTAACCCTAATGGACCTCAAAATGATCTTGGTAGCCTAAACCAATCCTAAAAATTCACCTTTGGCGTAAAAGCATCCCGGTGAGCAAAATGACCAAAATGCCCCTAGGGTATACCTTCGACATGAAAGTAACCCGGTAACCCTAATGGACCTTAAAATGGTATTGGTAGCCTAAACCAATCCCAAAAATTCACCTTTAGTATAAAAGCATCTGCATGAATAAAATAACCAAAATGCACCCAGCGTATACCTTCGACATTAAAGTAACCCGGTAACCCTAATGGACCTTAAAATGGTCTTGGTAGCCTAAACAAATCCTAAAACTTCACCTTCGATGTAAAAACATCCTATTAAGCAAAATGACCAAAATGCCCCTAGGGTATACCTTCGACTTTAAAGTACCCCGGTAACCCTAATGGACCTCAAAATGATCTTGGTAGCCTAAACCAATCCTAAAAATTCACCTTCGACGTAAAAGCATCCCGATGAGTAAAATGACCAAAATGCCTCTAGGGTATACCTTCGACATGAAAGTAACTCAGTAACCCTAATGGACCTTAAAATGGTCTTGGTAGCCTAAACCAATCCTAAAAATTCACCTTCGGCGTAAAAGCATCCCAGTGAGCAAAATGACCAAAATGCCCCTATGGTATACCTTCGACATGCAAGTACCCTGGTAACCCTAATAGACCTTAAAAGGCTAAAAGAATCCTAAACGTGCACCTTTGGCATAAAAGCATCCTGATACAAAAAAATTACAAAAATACCCCTAGGATATACCTTCGACATGAAAGTATCCTAGGTACCCCTAATGGACAGTAAAATGACCTTAAGAGGCTTAAAAAGTCCTAAAATGCTCACATTTAGTGTAAAAGAGTCTTGATGATCAAAATTACCAAAACACCCTTAGGTTTTTGAAAAATTACATTTTGTATTCTTAAAAAAACTGAACAAATATGAAAAGTTTTGAATATTTCTATACCCCTACGAAATGCCATAGGAATAATAGAAATTTCTAAAACTAGTAAAATAGCTATTTTACCCCTTTAATATAAAAATTTACTATTTAGTCCCTAACTTTTCTAGAACTTCATTTTAGTCCCTACATAATAAACCTAAAAATTATAAAAATCGTATGAAATTAAGTAAGAAAATGCAATCAATATACCAACAAAGATTCAGCCAACTACCTTGCCCTAACCAAATTTTTTTAACTTGCAAAGTAACCCCTAAACTTTATAAAATTACATTTTAACCGCTATATGGTAAAATGCCACAAACAAATCATTAAAAATCATCAAACCAGCAAAGAATCAACATGAATATCATGGTAAAGATATGCAAGAAGGT